>WTSP01027078.1:242470-262716 GCA_025331215.1 Actenoides lindsayi | reverse complement strand
GGGGAGGGAGGGGGGTTAACAGAGAGCGTCTGTTATCGGTCTAAGGGGCTGCCCTGACCCTAAACCGTGACAGCAATATCTTCTAAAAAGAACAGTATAATTTTCAAGCTAGGATACTAGTGTCAGACTCCCATTCCATAGTTAATGTCCATAAAGACATGTATACTGTCTTGCTCTGTCATTAATACTGAAGCTTGTTGTTACTGAACAGATTATGAATTCTGAGCTGAGAATAAAGAATTTTTTGTAATTAGGGTTGCAAAACCTGTTTCTACATTCAGGAAGCATAAATGCAGTATTTGTTTCATGGAAGAGGAAACAAAGTTCCACTTCTTTGTCCAAATGGCATAGAGCTTGCAATTCTAAAGATATTAAACCACAAATAAAGAAAAAAAAAACCTTCTAATACTGAGATTACTTTATACTTACTGTTTTTTTGTTGCTTTGTCCATAATTCTCATGAATAAAAGATTTTTCTGTTCATTATCTTGGAGATAACATAAAACTAAATGCCAATAAATCAGTTTAAAGACATAATTAAGAAATAGCACTTGATTAATGGCCAATTTTCAGAAAATCATATAGTTTCTTCTATGTAAATGCAGTTTGCCTTATAAATGTCTTGGGCTGATATATAGCATTCCCTGGAACATTCTGGCTTAGATCATTTGCTGTGTGTTAACTTTGGTGTTTACAACTTGATTAACTGAGAAGAGCACAGTTCTCATTCCTGTCTTTACCTTTTCCTCTAGTGTTTGTTGATTGAGTTGTTATATTAAAGTTCATCATAATTAAGTATCGGTTTAGAGTCTCATTAATCATGCCTTCATCCAACTTCTGGATAAATTGTACATGTGCAAAATACCTCCATGAAAACATTCAAGCTCTGACATGAGCATGATAGGATTCATACAGATTCAGGACAAGAAGAACCACCTTTGCTCTATTCCTCATGGACAATCACACAACTAACTTGGGTTAGCTTGAAGAAGGCCAGTTTGAAATAACCTGATGAAAAACTACCTATAATCTGAGGCAAATTCACAGTCTCTATCTAGCTGGACCTGCCTGGCTCTGCCCTTGAGTAAAGGAATGAGGATATGGTAAGTAATAAGAAAAAGAAACCATAAGGAAAAATTTAAAGCTAACTTTTTCCACAGTCTCTGAAATAACTTATCGAAATAAGTGCTAAATGTCAGCAAAGTGATGTCTGCACCATTGCTAATACAGTTACTATTGAACTCTAAAGCCTGAAAGGTTTCAGTTTCTGCAATTATTAGAACAGAGAAATAAATGGAAATTCAAGTCAGTGGGATTAAATTCAGACTGAGTTGGCAGTCTGGACCCCTCATCTTCGAGTAAGGTAACAGGTAATCCAGCCAGCCCCTTTTTCACCGTCCTTAGAAACAGAAATTTAACACGAAACAGGGAGTTCCTGAGGCCAGTTGCACATCCCTCTGGTGCACTAGGCAGGAGCTACAGCAGGTTTAGTTGTCCAGCCATTGATTGCTTCTTCACATGCTGACTGTTGGGGCTGTTAGGGTACACTTGTTGAAGCTTAGACAGCACTTTGTGCAGCAAATCATTATCCCTGCTATCCAGTTGCTTTGTGAAAATGAAAATAACTGTGCCAACTGATAGCTGTTCTGTAACCATGTCTTTTTTGCTGAGTTCATATGCCTCAGTGTTCAGATAGTTAATCACAAATTGCCAGTAGATTGTTTTGTTTTTTAACATTAACAAAGTACTTAGTTTTGGCTTTCTGCCTTTGTGTAGACCAGAATTTTCTGTCTGAAATGACACCTTATGAAGCTCAACTCACTTGCTTCATAACTCTCTTTTCTCTTGGTTTGTGTTTTAAACTCCCCATTTCTTGGAAGACGTATTTGTAAGCATTCTGTACAAAAAAAAAATGATGCTGATTTCTTCTCAGACATAAGATCTGAATTTTAACCTGTCTGGAAGTTAGACACAACCTCCCACACCCTCCTCCTCAAGCAGTCTTTAAGATTAAAACAGAGTATTAACTTGATACAGAGTTTTAAAATGAATTCACCTTTCCAATCACTTAATTCGGAGATGACTTGATGTATTTTAAACTTTGGGAAAGCATCATAATTTCATGTTTACTGCTTGCCAAAATGCTGCACTTGTTCCCAGTAGCAAGTAGAATGCTGCTCACCCTTTGAAATAATTTATTGTTGTAAATCAAACCACCAACTCTCCATTTATAAACAAAGAAGGAATCACCAAAATCCAGCTATTTCAAGTGGAGTGGTTGGAAAAGCAAAATAACCACCCTGGAAGCTTGTGTACATAGCTGAAGAGTCAGTAGCTAGAGAAGGCAGCTGGCTGAACAGATGAGACTGCAACCTCAAAGTCTGACAAGAGGTGGAAAACCCACAGGCCACCTCAGGAATAGTTCAAATGGGTAATTCTCTTAGGAAAATAGTCACAGTGGAAAAGGACTATTAGAGGGTGCTGCCACCTGTATGGATATTTTAGATCTGCTCAGGAGCATGCTGAGCACCCTTACTTACCCTGCTTTTGTAGGGACCAGATTGAACAAACCAGAGTGGTTCTGCATGGTGCCTGCATGGGAGGTGTGCTCTGGGCATGTAGTCACTGATGGTGCTCGCTCCACAGATCCGAGTAGTTTGAAGTAAAACTCACTGACTGCATAATCAGGGACAGCCAGGTCCTTGCCATGGACTGTTTAGTGCTATTGATCAGCTCTGGTTGGGCCTTTCTACTTGCACAGGCCACTCTGGTGCAATTTTAGCTGCATAGACACTGAGAAGTGAGAATGAAGGGAAACAGATGGGCTATGGGAGGGAAAGTTTGATCAAAACTAGTTGCTGTGCAGGGGCTCAGTGCACAGAGAACCTGAGCAGTGCCGGAGCTGAACCTTGCCCTGTCTCCTATTAATAGCATGCACCACTGGGTCTCTAACCTAATGCTGCATTTATACCACTGTTAGGGAAAGCACTTATCCACAAGCTTGATCTGAACATGTGTGTTTATCTATATATGTCCATTTGGTTTCCATGAAACTTGAAATGCATGTCTAAATTCATAGCTCTCATTCCTCTTGGCTTGAGGTCTGTGCTGGGAGTAAAAGACTCAGACTTGCAAAGCTGACAAATCTACGCTTAAAAAATCTTTTTTATGACAAAGGGAAAGCACACCTTATATAGCAATAAAGTGACCAACTTACTGAAATCTTAAGAATCTAATCATAACTAGTCCAGATCTAATAGTTACAGAAGGATAAACAATAATACTTGAATTCAATCGATGTCCATATAATTATTAGTTTCTGCCCATTTCCTGGTGTTATGTTCAGCCTTCCAATGCTTCTTTGGATACTACAACTGGCAGTTGTATTGCTGTAGCAATAGGGTTAGAGAACTGTTAGCATGCAAAGTCCTTTTCCGTGAGGAATGTGGTGTCCCTGCTGATGGTTTCTTCTTCCTCACTCTAGGGATCACTTGGGGTCAGTTTAATGTTTACTAGCATGCAATGACACCTTTACTCTGTCTTTGTTGGTCTGCAGCACCCTACTACACCTGCATTTACCATATATAGGGCCTTTTACATATGTTCAATACTGTTTCCCTGTTACTTCTAAAATTGTATTTGTCCAGATCTGGGTCTGGCATGTCTTTCACTGACCATTGATGATTTGTTTATAGCTAACACCAAGCCTGTGCCCGACCTCTTGTCATCTCCTGCCTGTACTCCTTCATGTTGCATCCAGTGTTCTCAAGACCTCTGCTGTCATATCAGTCTTGTATTTCTTTTCAGAATATGATCATTTTGGAGTCATAAATAGCTCATTCTGTATAGATAGCAGTAACAAGCAGTTATTCCATTTAAATCTGTGGTTGCACCACACAAAGATAAAAGTAAAATGAATTAGCTATAGACACCCAGACAACTAGAGGAATTGCTGTCACAGTGAATCCAACTAAAACAAAGCTGCCAGCAGGTCAAGCTGCAGTTCAGGCTAAGCAAGGCAGAGAACCTTCAGCCTTGAGGCTTTGCAGACTCAGTACTGAGCTTATAGCCTGTGACTAACACTGTCAATACTGTACTATAGGACTACATGGTTACAGTTCAGGGAGAGTCAGGTTTTCTCAGGGCCTCTTAGAAGTGCTCAGCACCATCCAGGCTCAAAGCTAATAAAGAAAAAATTCCCCAAAGGCAGTAGGTACACAGTCATCTTTCTCTCATGCAGCAATAGAAAGAGGCAGGGTATGTTATTCACCGACATGTCCATGTGGTGGTTTCTTTCAACACAAAGAAAATAAAGGGGTTCTTATGCTTATTGGAGAAGGATGCTGAAATCAGGGGAAGAGGACTTCAGTAACATCTCTCTTATTAAACCCTACTAGGTTTTGGCTTATAAGGATCATTCAGAGCATGCACAAGTTGACTGAGTAGCTTCAAGCTCTTTAGACCTAGCATACAAAGTCCTCGATCTCACATCTTTAGTACAAAGTCTGTTCTCAGATGTCATCATCCCCCTTCCAGCTGTATTTTTAAATTTCCTTTCCTAATACTAGGATTTGAGTGCCACAGCTACCTAACCACAGACTTTTCTTAAATTCCCACATGCACCTCTGACATATTTGAATTAGTTTGTTTTCTACTTGGAGTCCCATATATGGGTAAACATATAAGCATGTATTGAAATTCACAGATTATCAAAGCATTTAGGCAAAAATTGCTATGGAATTAGTGTCAGTGGAGAGGGTTGCAAGCTTCTGTGCCTTGTTGAACAAGGTGATATGATAAGTGCACATGAAGTACCTGCTTAAATTTGATGCTGAATCAAGATCTTAATTGACTGAAAGCCTACTGCTCAGTCTTGAACTTTTTTATCTACTGGAAACCCCTTTGTCTGGAGTGAGATGAATCATTGCTCCCTGAGTGTAATTGTGCTTATTGCAGTCAAATATTGTAAAAATCATCAGTCATGAGGATACAGATTGCTTCTGGTTAAGCCAGCAGCAGTTGTAAATCATCAGTCATCCCCAGAAAGTTGCACTAAGATAGAACAGAGTCTGGTTCAAATTTGGGTTCTTCAGGGGGAAAAAAACATTAAGGAGAGAGAGTGCTGAGAGATGAACCTACAAAATGAAAGGAACAGAGGAGGATTCATGGGCAGGAAGTATGCCTGAGGAGGCACTGTCAGAAGAGTGGCTAGCCTTCACACACTTCTCCAATCCTATAAATTAGGGATACCCTTCCAAAAAACACTCTTGAAAATCTACTTCTTAATTGTCAAGAAGGAATTGACAGAGACTAAAAGGGGGCTGGAGAAACAGTGGCTTCTGAATACTAAAATACTTCTGAGTGTCTTTCAAGAGTCAAGGTTATTTGACATTTTTTATATCAAGGCATAATTTGGTACAACAAGTGTATTTGAAAAAAATTAGACCTAGATGTAAAGGATTTGAATAGTATTAAAGTATATTAGTTTGGAAAATGGATTAAGTTTTGAAAGGCAAAAGAACTGTATTTTTTAGGGCCATATATACCTATATATGCAGCTATGAATACAGAAACTTTCATCCCTTAGAAGGGATGATAGAAGAGGTAGCAGATGTCTGTCTTGCAAAGTTTATTCTTAACCTAGTAATGATGCTTTTCTTTTGATGAATTATTCTACTGTGTGAGGTTTTCTTATGTTGTTAGAGCACTGCCATGTTTCTTCCGAGATTAAATGCTGTATCAGGGATGGCTGAAAAAGTGTTGTGTACCTTCACAGTAAATGATCAGAAATGTGTTAACTCCTGTGCTCATGCATAGCATAAAGGCAGTCAGGTTCTTACAGGGCTCTTTCTTCACACTCCTCTTTGGCACTTACACACTAAGAAAGGGGAAATAATTTTCAAGCACAAACTGTATTTAAGAGTACTTTAAAAACTCTGGTGCAATCAAGTTAAGGAAAGCTTTCTGAGTGTGCACAACTATTACCTGGGGAAGAAAGCTCCTGAAGCAGTATTGCAGATTGCAGGAAACTTTAAACAACTGTAAAATGTAGACTCTAAGTGAAAGTGAAAAGAACCCAAACCTTTGAAAACACCCAGTCAAACCACCCAGACAACTTTATCTGGTGTCCCTCTGGTATTGCCTTAGGCAAGAAAACAGAACCCTCAGGCAACTTTATGCAGCCATCACTAAAAAGTCTTGTTTCATTGTTTACAATATAGTGTCATTACTGCAGCCTGGTGGAAGGCATCCCCTGAGGAAAGGCATTGGGCTCTTTTAAGGTTTTCTGGCCTGTGCTTTCACTCTGAGTCTCCAGCAACTGTTGCTCTTTCTAAATAGCCTTAGCTTCATTAAATGTAGCTGAAATGTTTATTTCATTAGGGTCTGCACAGGGCACCTAAGCATTCTTCATACTGCTTTGACATACAATGTGTACATTGTAGTCATATCCTGGGATATGACAAGTTGGATGGAACTGAAGTGCAGCTCCTGTACAATGCCCCCTCTTTGGAGGTAGAAAACTGTTATTGTGAACAGAGGGAAAAGTCATCTTTGCTCCCCAGAGCCCTTCCTCTCTGCTTTTCACTGCCTTATTGGTCTCTCCACTTTTTCAGTAAGTCAAATTCACTGCTTTCTACTTAGCTTGAAGACTGGGACCTCAGTCAGCTGTCTCCCCTCTGTGTTTCCTACTGCCAGCTTCCTCTCTCTCCAGTATGCCACTGGCTTAACTCTCTTAGTTTTTATTACCTTCCATAAAAGAAAAGCATCGTGACTTGCATTTCTCCCTCTCACATAGTCATAGTGGCCAACACCAGCATTGAGATTACAACTCGACATTGATTGACCAGCTGAAGAGGACCCACCAGCCTTGAATTCTTTATGAGCTACCTCCTGGAAAATGGTTCACAATTTAAAATGTCCTAAGGGGTTTTCGTATCCCAGGCTCTGAAAATCCATCATTGATCAGGATTGAGAATCCCTAAAGCATAGTACCTGTGAGGTAACTAAGGCACGGGAAGTTTATTATCAAAAAACCACAAAATTCTCTTTACTTTCCATATGCTAAGGAGGAAAAAAAGGGGGGGGAATGTTTCCTTCTGCCTTGTTTTAAATGTCCTAGTGTATTAACACATCAGTTACTCCAGGCACAGGTTAAAAGAGGGGTTGAAACTACAAAACCTATAATGGATGTCTAGACTCAGAATCACTCCCCACACCTTAAATATTACTTCCCATGTATGGGAACAAGATGGGCATGTCCATATTCATTCAGCAGCACATTCCTCCACATTTTCCCTTATTTGTTTTACTCCACACAAATTAAGCTCTCTAGCCACTTTACAGACATATAATTAGATAGTTCCCTTTCGTTTAAAACATTTTACATTGAGGTGTCTCAAAAGGCATAGGATAAAGCATGACTTTTATAGAAAGAAAAAAAAAACTTGACCACAAGGAGCAAATTAAAGAAACAGTTAAAAAATGAACTGCTAATTCAACCACATCTTCAATGGAAAATTCATATTACAATGAAAACACCAGCATATTTCTTTCTCCTTTGTGAGTTTAACTTGGAATGTCACCACAGCTTTAAAACTGGATGAAAAGCAAAGAGTTTTGGAGTGAGAATTTCTAGCATCTGTTTTGCTATGGCAGCACTACAAGGAAAAAAGGCCCTTGTGTTAAAAGATATCTGAGGTTGTTTGGCTCAGATTTCTGACCTTGATCTTAACGTTTACACTGAGAAAATCTGATCATTATACCCTAATTTATTTTTTCTTAGTGCAATCTATACTTTTACACTTTCTAATTATTTGAGAGACATTTCCAGGACCCTGGCATGACAGGAAGGTCTTACTTTCTTTGCAAAAGGTTACAGGATGTATAGTTTGAAAGCTGTCAAATTAAACTACAGTTTAAACTGGCAATTGCGTTCTCCAGCTCCTTTGCTTGGTGTTAACATTCTGAGATAAAGTCCTGATTCAGCACCTTCTGCCATAGTGGGGCTTGCTCACCAGTGAATTGAATGGCCATTCATTTGGTCCCTATGAAAATGTGCAGATCCTGATGGATTGATTCATGCAAGCATGTCAGTGAATGAGCCACTGAACAGGATTTGTCCCTATGCATTTATAAGAAACTGGTTAGATCCTCAGTTAACCTCTGGACCTCTAATTGCTGAAGAAGGATGTAGGAACAGTGAGGGCAATAACTCTGGGTTAGGGTAGGAATTCATCCTGTGATTACTTAACAACTGACTCAGTGTATATTTTCAGGATTTTGCTCACCAGGAATGGTTTAAAAAGTAGCCGGAATACAATTCATACATAATAGGAATCTTATTGATGTGTTAAACATTGTGGAAGGTGATGTTCTTGAACCAAAGATTTAATACTGCAGTGGTTGCGGCTTCATTGCAGACAGCTTTTGCACTTGCAGATTGCAGGTTGTCTGATGAATAAGTGCTAAATTTTGGTCCTTGTAATATCAGAAGTGATTTGTCATGTGCTCAGAGTGAAAAATTTTACCATTGGCATAATTTCTTCCAAAATTAAGCATAGTTTTAGCTCTTTGGAAAACATAGTGTAGTTTTATCTGTAAAAATACTACAAGATTTCAGTTGTCTGGTGGAGCCTCCTTTGGATTCTTGAGTTTGCCTGCTAGAGTGTCACACTGGCACTGAGTTTTATCTTTCACAAGAAGCAGAAGGAAGATACATGATAATGGCTACTGCAATTAATGGATTCATCAGAATGTCTTTACACTCTGGCTATAGTTTCATTAAATGAAAACATTTCAATAGCTGAAAACAATTGCACAGTGACAGTGACAAGGAGAATATGAGCAAACAAAAAGTTTTATTTGATAAATGAGTGGACTGAACAATTTTATATCCAAGTGAGCTATGGAAAAAAGCAATGACAGCTGTTGAAATACAAATAGGAAACGATTAATTTCTTTGTATATAAAATCGATATTGATCAACTGAGCCTCACTAACCACTCGCAAGTCAGACCATCATGAAGTAAGTTGCAGGAAATCATTTTCCTGGCAATCCTTTTCCCTCGTCCAGTACAGGTGCATTAATAAGAGAAGTTATTTTTGAAGTGACTGGGATGCAGACACTAGTTTGGTGATCCATAATCTCAACTGGGAGCTGGGTTTGTAATTCTGATCAGTTCAGAGCAACTCATTAGACACACAGGTCTGCTTCTGCATATGGCCAGCATTTTCCTACTGTAACCATCTAAGCCTTGAGTTCCTACATAGACTGACAGGGGATTCAGCAGTTTCTTTTACCTGTGCTGCCACAAGGTCAATGTTCTTGTCAGTGTTCAGGTCAGGAGACACAGGACAACTTGACAAAATTGGAGTCCCTCAAAAGATGTGCCTGTGATGCTTTATTTTAGCATATGGCAGTTTTCAACAGCCAGCTTGAGCAGGAAATTAACCAAGGGATGATCTTTGCAACTTCTTAGTTCTATTGAAACAGCCCTCACTTAGGAAAGACAGGCAGGGACTTTGTGATTGGTCTGGGATTACTCCTGAGGAGAGCCTTCTGTGGCTGCAGAAAACTATTGAAGTAACCCACTTCATGGGGGAGTGTATAAACTAGCTGATAGCTGTATAAACCATGGGCACTATCTACAACCACTGCAAAAGCCTGGCCTAGTTCCCACAAAAGACTGACTGTAATCAGAAGAGGCCTACTAGAGGTTACTTCTGAGTTCTTGTGTTTCCAAGGGTTAAATTTTGGATGCCTCCATAAGCATATTCTTCCATACTGGCCAGTAAACCAGGGATAAAGCAACAGGAAAGAGTAGGAAGCCATGATCTCCAAGTAGGCTATAACAACTTCTGAGGCTACTCAGGTGTGACTCAAGTATGGGATCTGGATGGCACCAGTCTTCCAGCTTTTAGGTGATTTGCCCAAGACAAATCCAAGAGATAAGGGCTTCCTACTCTCCCCTGCTGCAAAACCTTTGGTTACCCAGAGAGCAGGCAACGGTGTCCTTATGGGGGCTTTACTGAACTCTCTAACATCAGTAACAAGCATGATCTCAGAGTTTTAGATATGAAGAGAAAATCATGTGCCTACCTGCAAATTAAAACTAGCCAAATGTCCTGATTCAAGCATGTGGCTCCTTTTACATGTGTTTTCCAAAGACAATAGTGCAAATGTAAACTTTGCCTCATTGTCAGAAGTGTGATAGGCTTTGCTTTTCACCTCTCTGTTCATTCAGAGATTTTTCACAGAAATCAGGCAAAACAGTGGCTGACCTAAGTCCTATGCAGAAGATCTAAGAAAAGGACCGCAAGGATCAGGCTTTGGGGCTGCCTAGTGGTGTAAGAGTCTGCCACCACCTCCTCCCCGTATTCCACTTCTACTCAAAACTGGACTCCCAGATATAGTGATTGCCAGGATTTCTGTGGCGTCTTGCTTGGTTTTGCCTGGGGGGAGACATCGTAAGTGCCAAAGGAGACAGGAGATGTAAATTTATATAAACATGTAGTGCATGAAATTCTGCAGTTTCTGTGCTTTGACTTTGACCTTAGCTCTTTCTTCCACTCAAATCTCCGTAACCACGTCTGAAGACAGCATTGCTGCCAAAACCATTTTTCTTGTAATTTCTTTTTTTTTATATTACTGAGATTAAAATCAGCATATATCAATGTAGACACTGATATGCTTTCATATACGTACTCAGTTTACTGTAAATTGAGGCACAAAATCTTGAAACTTTAACAAATTCCAAATCCTGCTGGCCCTGTCAGGCCACCAAGTCCCTGCATGTCTTTTCTAAGAGAAGACTTTCAATAGATCTAAGAGGTGGCAAAGATCATCCCTTAGTTAACTTTGACACCTGAGAATCAGGCATTTCTCATATGAGTTTCAAGATTATGTTACTATGTACATTGTTGTGTTTCCATAGAACTGTAAATGCTGATCAGGTGTTTCCAAGAAAAAGAACAGTTTTTTATCCCCGAGGCTGTAGGGTTAACTTTGACTATTGCACTGTACTGAAATAAAGGTAGGTGTTTGTCTCACTTCTGCTAACTAGATAGCAAAATGCATCACTGTTTGCCAGGAAGCCAGCAAGCACTGAGAAAGACAGTGTGCTGGAATGACTTTGCTCCAGCAGCTCTGCATGGAGATGTATTCTTCTGTGTGTGTATACAGGTCTCTGTTGAGAGTGTGTGGTTTACTCCAGTTTATTAAAGTTATGCATGGTGCACATAGAGGAAAAAATTACACAGAAGTGTAAATGACAGTGGAGAAATGCAGGCTAGAAAAGCCGTGCATGTTCTACAGGAGTAAAAGCGGGGGTCAGGTCTTTTTTCTCCTTACTATCAGTTCTGTAGTAAATTGCTAGTCCATTTAATTTACAGTACTTATAAGGAAAGCCAAAGGGCTATTTCCCTAATCCAGATGGATCAAAAAAGAAGTGATACAATGTACTTGGTATTTTAATATCAAGGATAAAACCACTAAAACTTTACAAGAATCAACACCATAAACAACCCATGCTTTATGTATTTCATTTATCTGCTTAGTACAGAGGCAGCATCTGTTTTCAGTGAGATGCTGCTTTTTTTTTTTTTCCCCTAACTCAGCAGCTGGGATAAATGAAATAGTAGTCAAAGACCAAATTAACAGTTTGAGGGCCACAAGTCTGCTGGAATGAGAGGAAGGGAGGACAGTTGAGGAGGACAGCGACAGGAGGAATTGTAACCTCCAGATGTCCCGATAATAATTCCCAGGCACATGATCTTGTAGTGTGGTATGTATTATACTCCACATTAGACCACTCTATCTCAGACAAGTTTCTTGCAGTGCTGCTGTTCTTCTGTTATCCCTTTCCTCCCACGCCCCTGCAGAAAGGAGATCAGTGAAAGAGAGGTTCCTCTGAACCCACCACACAACACCGATGCTGGCAGCTCCTGACAAAACACGGGCCACAGTGTTGCGATAGGAATAAACCTGCCTCACTCTGCTCTGTAACTGGAGAGCTAAGCATTTTGGCCTCAAGTCACGTTCTTAAGCTTCTCCCTGGATTCCAGCTTCCAAAATACCAAAGTATAAATTCTCTTCTTTCTTCTTTGCTCTCAAGCTCTTCGGCTCACCACCTTAACCTTCTCCAGCAGCTGAAAGCAAGTAAGCTGCAGAAGCGATCATGAATGTGTCCAACCAGAAGAAATGACAGAGCCTCAGTAACCAGCAGGGCAGAAGAGAGGTGAGATGAGCCTCTCAATCCACAGCAATTAACTGCCGACGCACTAGGGAGATGCCATTGAGAAGAGAAGGAGGAGGAATCAGGAATACATGGACTGGTGTGCAAAGGTATTTGTGGGTGCATGGATGAGTAGAGAGAGTGAGGGGAACAGTGTAATGAGTTTAAATTACCTTTATTCTAATGAAGAAAATTAACTTCAGATGTTAATCATCTCATTTGAAATATTTAAGCTTTTACCACACAAGATTGTCGTGACTAGCATCAGGGCTCTATCACAGCCTGAATAATCAAGTCTCTCTGTTTAAGTAACTTTTCTAGTCCTTCATTTTCTGTTAAAGAATCTGAACCTTTCTTAACATTTAGGTCTCTCCATACTGCCAGACAGATGTAAAAAGAACTAAGCAGAATTGAGAATAATACCCAGAATATTCTTCATTCGTTCTCTCAATGGTTCTGTGGCACTGCAGAGCACTTGTTGCTGGTTTTCACCTTCGGGAGGGTTATTTGCTTTAACAGTGTCACACTGCAGTGGAGTTGAAGTGTGTATTTCTCCCCACCTATGCCTAGCTGCCCTACCCTTTGCAATACTTAGTACAGCACCCACAGTATCAGCCCATCTCTGAAGACTGCATCTTGGTCTCCAATGAGAGGATCACCCTTCAAGGAGCTAGAACGTTTTGGATGAGAAGCCCTGCACAAATGGGAGATGATAGTGCTGATAGTACTAACTACCTTGTAGTTAAGCATTGCATGGGTGGGAGATGACTGCATGATCTCAGAGGCAGTATTTGCAGTAATAGCTTTGAACAAAGAGGTCACTTAGAGATAAAGTGGCAGTTAATTCAAAACAGAATTTCAGACTTAGCTTTGCCTTTTTCCCCCTCTTTGAAGGAAATGAGAGGTGACACAGTTGGATTTGATACACATTTTAGGCTTTTTCAGAAACCAGGATATTATTTACTGAAAAGATTGTAATAGTTCCAAGCTGATAAATACAGTACATTGTTTTTGGCATGCATATAAATTCTAAAAACAAATACTATTTACCAGAAATTTTGTAGAAGCTCCTTTGGACTCCTGACAGTCTATTAGGTAAATATGTGCTTTGTAGCGCTACATGAAAATGTACATTTTTATAGAAGCTTTTCAAAATTTGGCAACACCATCCAGCCCAACCTTCTTTATTCTACAACAAAGCTCTTGAGATTCATTTTTTAGGATTCAGTTGCCAAAGTCCACAACACTCATACTACTGTTAACATGACGGTATGGGAGTGAGGGAGATAGAAGTGTACTTTGATTGGCAAATGTGTCAGGAGCACAGATATAAAATTGATAAAGAGTCTGAAGCGAAGTAGTTCCAGAAACCCAGGATAAGCAAAGGATCTCTTCTTTCTTCAACACCATAGCATCTGGGATTACGGGAGGTGAGGGTGGTCTGGTCTGCCAAGGAAAGCCTGAAAAACTCACTTATAAAAAATACGTCTGCTCCTGTGTGCAGACATGCACATAAAACGCATATGCGTGCATACAAATTCAGGTTTTATTTACACGCAGGTACATATCTCAGTGCAGAGAGATACAGACTACAATTATTTTAATTTAATTGGCTTTCATTTCTGAAACTGCTGGCAATGGGTGCAGTAGCTCTTTAGAGGTGGACCACTTTTCTCAGCCCTTTCTTTCTAGCAACCAGTTAGTTTCATCTTTGCTAGAGCTCTATGAAACTTTTTACTTGCTATGGAACTCAAAAGTAAGGAAGGATTCACCTGCTTTGGAGTGTGCGTCCAAAACCAGAACTGGCAGGACATCTTGTAATGTGTTGTGTCCAAATACTGTCTTGCCAATACTGGAATTAAATTGTCTCACTCAGTTTTGATAGCTCCAGATTCCTGGAGGTTCAACTTATTGGAAATCCAGATCCCTCTCCATGGCCTAGGCCTGAGGACCATGCTCCAGAAAAAAAATCAGTGTGGCTTTCTGCATTCTCCTGGACAGAGTGGGTGTTTTTTTGGCCAGCCTATTTTGTCCAGCAGGAAAAAGAGCCATGTCAGGGCCCACTGTGTGGCCTGGACCAGATGTTGCCCTCTTGCTGTCCAAAGCGATCTGGTCTCCATCATCTAGGTGGGAACTTGGGGCTGTCTGCTGAGACACTTGCCTGTGTAGCTCTGTGAACTGCCTGCCTGGAGTCTATGTCCTCTACACACATATGGCTCAGTAGCATCTTATCTGTGTTATTCAGTGGAAATCTTATGGCTTTAGTCGAGGTAGAGCCCTTTCCTGCTTCTGTTCTTCTGTGGAAATCACCTCAAAACTCCTGTGTCCAAATATAGGACTGTGCTAAAGGATAGCACTTGGAGGCAGCCCTCTAAAGTGTTTTTTAGTGACTTTTCAGGCAACTGACTTGCAATGAAGAAGAAATCTTACTACAGATCAGCTGGGATATATTTAAGAAATATATTATTTAAGGAAGTGATAAAAAACCAAAGTGAAGGAAGTTATTGGAAAGTACGCATAGTTAATGACAGTCTAGACGAGCAATAAAACAAGGCAACATGGGGAAAATGTAAACAAGCCAAGGCTGAAGTGAAACAAAAGAAGTAAAAGTATCTTGCAAAAAACCTAGCAAATCACTCCAAGGCTGGACAAGCAGGGAAAGATCTGAGGGAAGCACAAGAAAGCAAAGCACAAGAGCAGTGTGCTGAAGGTTAATTTCTGTGGAAATGCAGTTCAGCCAATAACACCAACAATCAGGGGGATTTAAAAAAGAGTATTGAACCACACACTACAAAGGTCAAGTAAATATGGTGGAAATATTTTGAAGCCTGCCTTAGCCAGCATTAGAAGCTTGCAGTCCACGCTGCAATGCAAACACAGTAGACATGCGTGAATGGGTTCAGTTTCTTCAACAGAAAACTCTGCTCCCAGAAAGAGTTAAAAGCAGATAGTCTCCAAGAAGAGATAAATGCCACAGCTGGCCTTTTAGGGGTGGGAGGAACAAATTCTGCCAAAACAGAAAAAAATCTGAAAAGGTATATGGGAGCAAGTAGAGGCTCAGGGTAGCTGAATAAAGAAAATATCTGAATGAACCCCGAGGAAAAGAGTTCCTTTCATTCCAAGCAATCCAAAGGTATAATAAGTTCGTTGTCCTGATGAAATCAATCGTCAACAGGCTGCAGTTTTCTGCAGAGCAGAAAAGACAGGGTGACTTTAAATCAGTTGCAGTGAACAAGGTATCAGTGCTCCAGCAATACATGGAAAAGTATGGAGAGTGGAGGCACTCTCCTGTGACTCCACTGTCTCTGTTTCTGCTGGATTCATCATAACATTCAGCTATGTGGGAAGCAGAAGAAATATAGGAAGCTCCATATAAACATACTGGTAAAAGCTGTGCTTCAACTCCTACACAGCAGTGCCATTAGGATTTATGGGGGTTAAGCACTTGCTTCATATGAAAATTTAGTGAATGAAAAACTAGGGTAAATTCACCATCACTTTTTTTTTTTGCTTTTAATCAGGTCTTACAAATACTAGATGTATCAGAGAACAAAGACACTGATGGTCTGATGTTAAGGTCCATATGCAGGTGTAATTGCATATCTGACAGACATTCTTAGATAGCATACAGAACTGGAGGAATTATTTAACAATATTTGTTATGTAGATTAATTAGTTGCAGCTAGGAGAAGGAAGTTATATACAACAGGCAGATTATTTTATGCACCTTGTTAACTTCATCTTTGTTAGTCATTCTGTTGTGTTTCACATTAAAAGTATTAAAGTGTTGTATTTAATATCAAATGCAAATGTACCAAGGCACTGCACAAACAGAACATTTTTCTGGACTGAGCAATGTAGTCAATGACTTTCACTGGAACAGTAGGAGATGTAAAGTACAATCATTTAAAGACAAATGAGAAAACTGGAGGGAAGGTAGAAGGTGAAATCAAGGCATGGGAATGACTGAACCTGAAAAGATTGTGATGGTGGGAATTCTTCAGAAATCAAACAGATAACAGAATGCCAGAGATATTAATGCAAATGCAGCCAAGGTCAGTTCAAGGAGAACCAGGCTAAAAGTTTGTCTGAATGAGTTCAGCTAAGAGAGCTGATGCCTACAGAGGGATGTAGCCAAACTGTAATCAGTGGAGGTGCAAGTCCCTGGTCAGGGACAAGCAGCAACACTTCTCTGTTGTTGGTGTCTGCTGAAAGCCTGGGAGATGGTGCCAGAGAAAGGCACCATTTTAAGAGATCATTCATGGCTGCCTGCAAAAGTTCTGATGATTAAATTAAGGCTTCAGTGTAACTTGTCTCTGGTCTCCTGGACACAGGTTGTAATGTTTTAATGAAGCTGTCTTATCTTTTTCTAGAGAACTTATTTCATGTTGTCATGCAGCCTGTACTGAAATCCTTGTAAGACCAAACCATGGGATATGAACTTAGAGCTGAATACTGCTCAACTGTTCAGCAGTATTAAAGATCATACCACAAAGAAATTTTCTCTCCATGCAACTTGGCACCAAATGAAGCTGTAACCTGGGGTGTGTACATCTTCATAAACTAGACCTACTGAAACAAATACATTTGCACTCCCAGAGACCTTTGGACAGCTCTAGTCTTTATTGTGGCCTGTTGGGAGACTGGCTTTTCCTGTCTGTGCAGTATCTTTCAGACATATTTTCCGTGAATGATAAAATCAGGTGCATGTGTGGGGGTATATGAAGCCACCTGGGTGCTATGTCTTAATAGTAGACAAGGGGGTTTTGTTTTGGCATTGTTTTTGGCTTTGTGTGCTGCTCATTGTCTCTGTTCTAGGGCATAGTCTGTGGTCTTTAAAGCCCTGAGAGAACATTTTCAAGTATAAGCATCTATAGTTCAACATCTGTATCCATGTTTTAAGGCTCCTTCAAGTGTCCTGATTTTGAAAAATGTAGACCATGTAATCCACTTGGCACAGACATACCCAGTGTTTTAGGAAACCAACTAACTTATGGCAATGAATGGATATGCATACCTTTTCACTTCTTAGTGAACTGCTAAAGAAAAGCAAGTATCCCACCTAAGAGACACTCAAAGTGACAAAACAGATCCAGTCTTCTGTCTTGTGGATTGTTGTGCTGTTGTGTCTTGAAGACTGTATTTAAAACCACTTGTTAATAGCTGTCTCCGTAACCCAAGAGTTCCTTATATGAGTATCATGGTGTCGGTAATTGTCATTAAAGGAGACACACAGTTCAATATCTCCCAGTTAAATGTGTCTTCTTTTTGCCTGCTGCCATCTGCAAGCCTAAACAGCCCTTGCAGACATTAAAATCAGGGGAGCTCTGATTTCTTTTTCATGCTTTTAATTCTGCTTTAGATGATGGATGGTAGGATTTATTATAGCTCAGAGGAACAAAGCAGTTGCTATACAATCTGCCCTAGGCAAGCTGTCCCAGCAACAACCAAAAAGCAATAGCCATGGTCCCTGAAAAGATTTTGCTCAGACTTTCTGAAAGAATTCACCTTTGGGGCAGGGAGCAAGCATGGAAAAATGCAGCCCCAAAGGTCAGCATTTTGCAATGCTTATGGCATATGAAAATAGGAGGTTGTGATGGAAACTATGGTGCAATGACAGTGATGATGGGTGTGGCCAGCACCCCTGTGCCATCTTCTTGTCATGAAACAATAATTTTCTTCCCCTGTAATATCATGGATTATATTTTATTTCCTCTCAAAGTTGAGTTCAGTGGATAAATGATGTCAACTCTGCTTTCTACAAAATTGGTCTTAAAGTTGAGTCTTTTTGATACTGTCTGAACAAAAGTTTGCACTTTGTTTTTGGAAGTCTGCTTTCCTAATCTTCTTGTAGTAGGGATGCCAGGATCTATGTTGGTGAGAGTAAGCCTGGGGATAGTCTTTGTACATACACGCTGTAAGACAAAATCTGTTCCATTTCCTTTATTACCCTCTTTTTGTGCACTTTCAGTAGTGTCAAGCTCTGTCAACCTCAACAGTTGTCTGTAGAATCACTCCATAATCCTCTTTGATAATTTTTGGCAAAAGTACACACCTCAGTTCCTTTCATTGAAGCCAGAAGTTATTTTCCAGGATGCCACATTTAAAATGCACAAAGGTACTTTTTTTATTTGTTCTGTCTTTTTAGTACTGCTTCCTGAGAAGCCATCTAGTCTGGGCATCTGAAACTGGTAATAGTAACGCCACATTTTTGTTCCAAATAGTCAAAGGATTGTACAGCTCAAAGAAATTTAATAAAGGAAGTCTAGAACAGGTATTTTCACAGGGATCTTATTACTGTTCATGAAAATAATTTTCCAAGTAAAATAATCCATTATTTCTCAAATTACTCCAAAGCAGAGCTCCCTTAAAATATCACTAAGTTTTAAAGGTAAGGAAAAAACTAACCTACCTGCTCAAGACTGCTAAGAAACGTGTTTGAATTCTCCACCATGAGGCCACAATCTCCAATTGTCAGTGTACCCTCTAGATTCACCAATCTAAATAAGCTGAAATCTGACAGGGATAGATTTCTTTTCCACTTGCTGTCCTCCAAAGCATGCTATTGAAGATATGTGACACGTATAGCTAGGAGGTATTGAATATGCAAGTTTCTGTTTGACTGAGGAATGTTCTTTGTGTCACAGAAAATACATGAGTAGAAGGAAGGATCCAATGTCTGAGAAGCTGGGGCTTTCCAGAATTTCCCAGGAGAATTTCTGGTCATCAGGACAGCTTTAACTAGGGAAATTCACACTTGAGGAGAAGCCACAAGAATACCAGAGGGATTGATCATCATGAGTCAAGTGGAGGAAAATGATAGATCAGAGAAAGCTGCCTCCCTTTCTTGTGGTCAGTGGTTCTTGCAGCTGACTGCTTTTAGCTCTGCTTCTCCCAGTATTCCCTGGAGCAGCGCTTCTGGACCATAACCTTAGGCCATTGCTTAGGCCAGATATCCTCCTTATAGCTGAGAGCAATTTTCAGGATTGGATTCTGTAGAACATAGTTCTCCATAACTGTGAATTCAATCCTTTTGCAACAAAACCAGTGTCAAAGCTACAACCTGAGCGACCTGGAGAGCTGTATGTTCTTGCTCTCATAAGAGTGAAGAACGGAAGCACTACAGGAAGCATTTTTGCCTGCTGGGGTGCTACCAGCAATGTGAGCAGATCATCTCTATGGAGAGATTTATGCATCCTGCGGCCTAATGATGTGGCAAACCAAGCATGCACCCACCACAGAGTTTCGGAGAGCAAAGACATGTGGCCCAGTTCCAGGAATCTGAGGTGAATTTTGGCTGCTTTGGACATTTTGACCAGATTGACAGGGGACGAGAAGTTAAAATCCCTCTTGGATCTGAAGGCCATTGTCATTTTAGACTCTGGTGAGGATTGTCTGCTTAGATTTGAATTCCTGCTTGTGAATCTGCCCCAGATCTGGGCTAGAACCAAAACTAGGGGATGCTTATTCTACAGCCCAGGCTGAGAAGGCAGCCAAACTAGCCTGAGAATAAGCAGCTTTTCTCAGGGGACTATTTTTTCTACAGAACTTTCTACTACCTAGTAATCCTTTTGACATCTTGGACGGTAACATCTCAGTATTTCTGCCATCAAGGAGCAAAACCTATGGGCAGAAACTTAGCATTTGGAAGCTGGGGTTTGCCGTCGAACTCCTTCCATGCAGGACATCAGCCTTCATGAGGCTCTGAAATGCTGAGCCAGTTGAATGAAGAGCAACCACCCTCCCTAATATGAATAGATAAAACACATCTAAGCAACTACAGTCTTCTTGAATCCACATTACTTGGGATGAAGTTGAAGCTTCTGAAAGCGTTCCATAGAGGTCATTTCACAGCTCATTGAGTGCAGAGTTGGGCCCTCCTCTGCCAGATCCTTCTGTGTGAGGATTGTCAAGGGGAATAAAATCCCTTTCCAATTACATAGAATCATAGAATTGTCAGGGTTGGAAGGGACCTTAAAGATCATCTAGTTCCAACCCCCCTGCCATGGGCAG
>WTSP01027078.1:202064-227458 GCA_025331215.1 Actenoides lindsayi | reverse complement strand
GTATATTTTTGGTTTGGCTAGAATATGAAAAATTTTGATGTGCACCAGTACATTCATGCTATTTCCTCCCTTTCCGAAGCCACAGTCTCTGCAGCAGACTGAGGGGTCTGTGTCATGGAAATTGGCAGGGATCAAGTAATTTGGGAAAGCAATGAGGAAAACAAATATTCTTTTCCCTCTAATTCCTTGGGAGTTTTTTTGGAAGACAAACAGTCCTGGTCTGTGTAACTTCCCAGTCAAGAAACTCAGGAAACAGCTTTTTCTTAAAAATATATGTATTTTTTTTAATTCCCATTTTTGCAATATAAGAGTGACAATAAAGTTGTGTGCAATAACACTTTGTTGATGGAATGGATAAATAATTAACCTAGCATATTTTCATTTCCATCCCCTCACAACGAAGGGATACAAAAAAAGCCCACACATTTAAATCCATGGGCTAATTTCAGCTTAAATTGGAAGGTGAACAGAGGCTTTAGAAATTGTGTTCCAAAAAGCTTCATGAAACTGGGTGTCTCTGTAAGTAAGAGACACTTTATTAATGCTTTCACTGAGGAGAGGAAATCAAAGGGGACCAGCCTTAACCAGACAGCAGAGAATCCCCCCAGAGACTAGTGCAATGAAAAAGGCTTTGCATGGAGCTTATATGTTGTTACAGCCCTGAGGTTCACACTGGAGATGCAATAGCAGGAGGGAACAGAGCTCTGCTGTCCCCTTCCTCAAGGCCTAGGGTCTCCTGCCACCCTGTGAGCTACAACGGCAGCCCTTGTAGAAGGGAAGACGTGGGCAGGGGTGGAAAAATGGTAGTTCTGCAGCCTTCCCTATGATAGGCTGCTGTGGGTGACAAGAAGACCCCATTCCTCTCAGTCCAACACCTTTAACCAGGGTGCTTATGGCCTGAAATACCCTATTAAAGGGAGCACAGAATGACACATCTGAAAACTATCATTTCCATTTAAAACTGCAATGATTCTCGCCATTAGGTGAGAATTCCTCTCATAAAATATCAATGGATTCAAGAGCATTACTAACATTACTTCCTATAAACAGAATGGAAATGCATACCAGACAGCAGCTTATGCTACTTTTACTGCATAATTATTAATCTTTAAATCTCAGCACTCCACAAATATAGATCCGAGTCCCAAGCAAACAGTGGGGCTCAGACCCCATGCACCTTCACCTGTGGGCAGAAACAGAGTATTCCCATGGATGACACTGGGACTCTCTCCCGTTTCTGCTCTGAAATAACAGGTATAACTGAATTCCTCTGGAGGCCTTTCCTCCTCTACACTGTCTACCCTCCTCCCCCCAAAATGTGCAGAAGTGGAAAAAAGGGCATTTTTCCATTCATTGTATGGAGAGTATGAAAGCTTGGCACACAAGCAAGCTATGTACTGGAATTAGGGTGGGTCTAGGAAAAAGCGCAGACTTCAGTGGAAAACATATATGGGTGGGGGTGTGTGTGAGAAAAAAACCTTTTAAACCTTAAATTAACCACATCCATGGATTGGTTAGGGGGAAAAAAAAAAAAAAAAAAAAACACACACACAAAAAAAAGAGAAAACTGCCCTGAAATAAAACTCTTGGGCAGTAGGGAGAATAAGCAACTCTACACCAATATGAAAGTGTCACTGATAATTCTACTTTGTCGCTGACCTTCAAAGAGGCAGGTGAAAGGCCACAGTTTATACACTACTGCAGTGTTTTAATGGTTTATAGGACCCCTGTGACCATTTTTGTCCCTCCTGGGAACTGTGGTCACTTTCTGTGAGGCCAGTGAGGAGGTAGCATTTGGCTGGGGACAGTAATGAAGCCAGTGGTGGAGATGGGGATGGGAACAGTGTGCGTAAGCCCCAGGGCAACACCAGTGGCCTCACAAAGACTGTGTTATGGTTGTTTGGGCAAAGCTTTGGCAAATCTCAAGGAAGACTTGATTGGGTGAGGACTTTGCTCTGAGGCTATAGCCACAGGTTGTGGTTAGTGGTCACTGCGGATGTGTCTGACACGTTCCGTTGGAGAACAATTATTTTGTGTCAAGATCTAGAGACTTTATTAAGGGTAATAATTACACAAAGGGAAACAAATGTAAAAGAAAATGCATTCACAACTGACTCTAGATACATCAAACCTCCCACATCATGCTCTTTATTTGCAACAGCTTGTGCTTTACAGAATAGGCAATGCATCGTTTATGAAAACACACTTAACATGCAGTAATATTTCAAATAGTAAAAATGAATGTATGATAGCTATGTAAGTGTATATATATGTTTGCCTGTGAAATATCACATGTCCTGATTTTATTGTGCAGTATTGCATTTTCTTTCCAACATGCAAAGTTTTAATATTTTCTTTTTGTTAAGTAGCTACCAAATATTTGTTTGAGATCAAGCAGAACTTGCTCTCTGTTTATCAGACCTGGACAATCAAGGGAAATGGGTGCTTGGTGAAATTTGAAATCTTTGTAGTGCAGAGAAAACAGAGCAGGAATGAACATTTTTTTTAAGCTGTTTTGTCCCTCAAAGAGAATACTGGCCACACTTACTCTGTAATTTGCAATAAAGTACTTGATTATAAAAGAAAAAAAAGTAAGTAATCTATATATCTGTCTCTGCTGTTCCAGGAGCATCAACTGTTCTTTGCCTAAGAGAGAAAGACACCCCATTTAAAAATCACTATGTTTGGGTGAGGGAGTGGATACTTTGTCTCACAGGCTGCATTTTACTAGCATGAAAGAGTCACTTTTGGAAAACATTTTCCAGAGTATGAACTTGTTCATACAGGTAGGGCAATTCTTCATAACCAAATAACTTCCTGAGAAAATCAGCTTGTAACAAGTTTTAAGATGAAACCATGACAAACCCATCCTTTTTTTCTTGGAAATGTGCTTTGTAGTATCACAAAAATCACAAGGCCAAATTAATTTCTATGTCCTGGGCATGCAGAGAAGCCACAAATTTGGTTTATTTAGCATATTGCTTTGCATTTATTGTTACTCTGCCTAGATGAAGCAGCACAAAGCAGCTACACCATATGGGTAAGAGGGATCCTGAAACTGTCACAGAGGAAAAGCTTTACTACTGTAACTGGGTCCATTTTCCTGCTGGGTCATGGTGTGCTATTTCCCCATCTAGATTTGATTCTGTCTACATTAGGCACTGGATGAACAAAAGGTTACCAATTTACAGTTCTTTAAATAAAATGTGGCGCTTTTTTTGCCTTCCCAGTTTCCTTGCCTTTTGCAGCCCTACCATTATTTTCAATACTATTGAGGTTTTTACGTATTTAAAAGGCACAGAAATGATTTTGGTGGAAAATTCTTTTCATAGATTGATATTGCAGTTTTGAGATGTAGTGACTGCATAGAGATGGAAAATTATAAAACGTTTATTTTGGCAGTGTTTGCTAATGTGTACATAGCGTAGGTTATTTGTGGAGTACTAAGGTCATTCCTCCATCAGCATAGTGTTGTGTGGTATGGGCTAAAGGAGTGCTGTGATTTACAGGAAATGCAACATTCATATGGAGAAAGCACATAAAAAATCTGCTGCAGCAGAAGCCTGACACCCTGCAGGGAGCCTCACCTCACAGCCACACCTATATTGAGTTGTGAGAGCCCCAGTGTGCAATGACTAATTTAAAAACAAAACCCAACTTGACTGGGATACAGTGATCATGCAATGAATTGGCATCACAAATGGTAATTAAGAAGAAAGTATCTGAGCCACTGGATATATTCATACTGCACAGCTCCCATTAAGGTAGGAGCTGATGCCCCTGCTCATCAGAATGAGACAAGGCTGGTGCTGGGACCTGGTGTCCAATGTTAGGTTTGAGGCTCAGGGTATCTGCATTCCAAGAAAGCAAAGAGAGGCACAAACCACTTTAAATAATTTGAAATATTCCACTGTGGCCTGATAAAAATCTTTCATGTACCAGCCATGGTAGCTGAGAAACAGGGAGAAGAGGTGGCCCTGAGGAAGGCAGACTGCAAATATTTTAGCCAGCTTTCATGAACTATCAGCAAAGTGCTAAATTTCTCCCTGCCTCTTGCATAACCATGACTAGGAACATTACTATTCATTTTCAGCCACCTGCTGACAATTTAAATTAAAAATCTAGAGTAAGTGTCTGGATTTGGTTTTGTTTACTTGATTGTTTTTAAATGAATCCAGATTTGTAGCAGACCGAGAAATTAATTTGGAGGGGAAAAAAAGTAAAAGAACAAGAAAATAAAGAAGACAAGCTTTCTGTCCCACTAACTCTTCTTCAGGTCTAAAACAAAAGCGGCAAATTTCAAACCAACTGCAGACTGGTAGATCAGTTTTTCTGAATTTAACTTTATTATTATTACTACTGTTGTTCAGTTATAGAGTAGGCATCTGCTAGCTTGTGAAGTGATGAGTAGTGGGGAAGTTACAAACAAGGCGCTGTCATTTACCTGCTGTGAAAGGAGGGAAAACAAGGACGCAAACAACCTACAGTAAGCAGGGTATGACAATCCCAGCAAATTTAGGCAGCAACCCAGTCTCTATGACAACCTGGGAGGGGACTTTTTTCTCTGTGAACTATGTCAGACTTAACAACTTGAGCAATAGACGATTTCAAAAGCATTATTTTCTATGTTGTTGTATAAGCCACCATCATGTGACTAAAATACTAGAAAGATACATGTCTGTCCCTTGGTTGTGTACAGGAACGTGAAACTGTCTTGGCACAGAAGCTCGTGCGGTCAGATTATAGCCAGGTGATTTATACCAGGCACTATGTAAATAAGCATAAGGAGAGATAAAATATGCCTCTGGGCAAACAACTCAACCACCTTGAGTCCCAGCCCTGAAATGAGAGAAAAGAGCAGTGCAAGCTCTCTAGGTGCCTTTGCCCTCCTGGTACTCCCATGGGAGCTGTGCTCCAGTGAAGTGGCCTGTACTCATGCCAGGACAGAGAAGGCACTGCGAGCTGTGTGAAAACAAGCTCTTACAGCAGCTGGAGCAGCTGGCTGATGAAGGGCCCGTTCCCAAAAAAGGAATTAAGTACTTAAGTAGGACTTAGGTAGGCCTTAGCTGACTAAGTGAAAAACTATTTTGCAGAAAATCCCTGCCTAGCTTCTGTTTTGTGCTGGAAGTGCTCAATGTGCACAGGTGTCTTCATTTCTGACCTTTATTTTTCTGGGTCTCCAACAGCTCTGCATTTGGGCATACCACAAAGCACCGAGTAAGATATCAAATAGATTAGTTTATCTTGTGTCTAAGCAAGAAGAGACATAAATAAAGCATTCCCTGGCTTTTCTTCAACCTTCTCCCAACATATCTCCTTCCCTACCTTCTACAACTCCCTCCTGAATAGCAAGGCTCCCTGAACTGTGTGGCTGATGCCACTTATGTTCCCAAATCTGACCATTGAAGGAGGTGGAGTTGAGGCTTCTCTTTGTGTCTGAGGTGATTTCTTCCCGCATTTCCACCCTGTCAGGGGAATTTACTAGTAATGAACTGGGAAGACGGGGAGGAGAGAATCTACACTTCTTAATGAAGTTGCGTTACTGTATGGATGAGGATTTATAAAGCCTGGAAGCAAGGAAGACATTGACATTACTCTATGGCCAAGGTGTTAAGGTTGTTGTTCAGCTGGCCATGGAGAGTGTGGGCTTCAGTCTCTGCACCAAGAATTGCTTATGTGTTTGCACTCTGGCTTCCTGAAGAAAAAGACACAGAACTGTTCTAACATGGATGCAGAAACATCTCAACATGTAATTTCTTGGCTTTGATTTTGGAAATGGTTATTTTGTTTTGACTGACACATTAAGTAAATGAATAAAAAAGTGGTTTTGTTTGTGACCAGTCTTGAGGAAAACTTCAGCCTAAAGAATTGAAGCCTTGCAATATTTGAAACCTTTGAGAACAGAGCCATATAAGGGAGAAGTCAGGAAAAAGTGCTGTGAATCTACAGTAAGATATTTGCCGAACATAAAACATTGTGCAGTTTCGTAAGACACAACTTTGCTGCCACAGCTACATGCTTTTCTGGTGGTGTTGTAAGCACAACTAGTTTGGACCTTTTGATTCACAGAGAATGGGAAAGAGAAGAGGAATGGAATACTAAGCAAAAAGGAGGGAAACAGGATAAGGAGAGAGACTCTCATGGAAATGAGAAATGCCTCAGGAAGAAAGAAGGACAGGATGTTGCTACTGAAAGCCTCCACGGGCATGCTAGAAATGAAGACTGAAGAAATAGTGGCAGTGACTGCAAAACAGGACACTAGGCATTAAGCTCTCTGAAGGTCTAGTCCTGGTCTTAGCATTGACTGTTAACATTGATTGGGATAGGACATCACTCCTGTTCTCCCTTAGCTCAGTTCCTTCTCTGCGTTGTTGTTGAGATGTTTGCCTGTGCCAGAGGCTGACTGTTCCTACAGCAGGTCAAAGGTGTAAATGAAAGTGGAAGTACAGGGTATGAGCTTGATAAGCATAATGCAACAATAATGTCCCTTTCAGCATTGCAGCGTAGTTCTGGCACCCAGCACCCCAGAAACAGAAATGACAGGTCCTTGGGAGTCTGTTTAGACCTGCCCGTGTAGAAAAACCCAGGTAAGGTTTCACATCAAGAACGAGGAAAAGGTTAGTGGGTTGGAAAAGCATCACAGCAGAGGCAGGTTTTAAATGCTTAACTGTGCTAATGAAGTGTTTGAAATGGAAAACAGTTTGAAGACAGCAAGGAAGACTTTCAAAAGTATTGAATGTTGCACTGTTGAAGAAAAGCCATTCATAAGAATAAAAGAGCAGAAAAGGTTTCTGCGGACTCCTCCTTTCTTTTCCAGCAGCACTGTATATACCATATTACCATTACCAAACACAAAAAGGAGAGTTTCAGAAACTTATGAGTTTACTTACTTCTTTTGGAAAGAATACTTTGGTGTACATGAAGGTTCCTAGACTGAAGGCACTGCACAGCCAAGTCCCCTGTTCATCCACAGAACCCAGGGCAGAAGCTGGAGAGCAGGTTTTTGGAAGGACGAAGAGTTTGCCTGCAGTGTGATAGCAGTTCAGAGGCTAGCGGTATGTTCTTTTTCTCCACTTGGAGGTCTGATCCAGAGACCTGTGAAATCACTGGGAGTTTCTTCTTTAACCTCAGTAAGCGCTGAGTCATCTTTTGCCTTCTCTCTGCCTGCTTGGTTGTTTTCTTGCATCAGTGTGGTTTCCAAGGCTCATCTACATAAATCAATAGTTACTGCAAAGCCTTATGTCCTACCCTTGGAAAGAACAAGATTCCTGTATAAATATTCCTCAGAAGCAATGCACCATGAGATTTCTCCAGCTTTAATTTGTCTTCCATGGCTAGATGTCAGGCTAGCAACCTAGGAGAGAAAAGATGGATTTGGGTTTTTACTTCATTAACACCAATCTGTAAAAAGTTGCTGTCCTGGCCCTGCTGTGAGTGGTGAAAAACATGCCATTAGCTCCCCCTCTGCACCACTCGCTCTCACTTCTGGGGTGCTACCCTGCCTGCAGGCTTGGTCATGCCTCTGCTTTCACATGGGTGCCTGAGCCTCAGGAGAGTCACCATTCACAGTGCTGCCCTGTGCTGGTATGTGGCTCTGTGAAGGGGTGGGGAGCTAAATGCACATCTTTGGGAATGGATTTTGACTTGTAGCGGTATTTACAGTTCTCTTGGCTCAGCCTATTTGTGAGAGAAAATAAAAAGGTGTTAATTTAATTTTTAAAGGCAGCATCTTTCACAATATGACTGACTGCCAGCCTGCCTATCACCCTCTCAATGCTGCTCAGTCCTAGTGCTGAAGGATTCTTTTATGAAGTCCAGGGTAGCAGTGTCCAGCTGTATGACTGCATGCTGCAGCTGATAGTGGAGGTGCAGCATCCTTTTTAAACCAGTGCTTCCCTCCTTCAACCTCTGCTCCCTCCTTTTGTATTCATTCCATAGCTCAGCTACAGAGGAGGATTTTGCTGGTTGACAATTGTGCAGCATACCCTGGTGCATAGCCCAAAGGGAGGAGAGTCTTCATGCTAGGCAGAGCACTGAGAATTCAGGAGAGACTTTTATAACCTACTGAACCACATCAGGCCTAGGAAAGATCTAAAGATTATGTGGTTCTTTTCAATGTTTTCTTTCCTCACCCCTGCGTTTTATTAATGCCAAGCTTGCTAATGGTTTATGCTGGTTGAAAAAACAGTTCAAGTTTTGCCCCTGTGTCAGAGTGGCAGTGAAGCATGTGTGAGGGTTTGCTCAAGTGGCAAAGCATATCTGAGTTGAAAACAGGCAAACAGCTGAGGCCATTTGAACAAGTTATGCTCCTGTAAACTTTTAATCAGTTGTGTCTGCCAAAAGAGACCTTGCACAAGCAAATCTGGCTTCATGGAACAAGGACATTTCTGTGTTTATGCAAGCTGACTTTGACTTCTTGATAATGTGGTCTCTGGAAGCAGTGTTAATGTGCTTGTTATATCCCTGGCTGCTGGAATTACCTTAATATCAAGGTATTCATGGTTGGTGGTTTGGTATGTAGCTCTACGTTTTATTGACTTTGTCTGCACTAAGCTTCCTTACCAATATGTGCTCTGATGGGTAGTCTCCTGTGGCTGTTCCAAAGGGCTGGTGAGGAAAGGAGGTAATTCATAGGACATTCGAGTGCTAGAGCAGTCTGAGGTCTAGGACAATTTCATTTTCTTCCCTCTTGAAGTATCTGTTTCATTAACTGTACTTCAGTTCAATTTTATTTGAAGCTACAGTTTGAGTAGGGTTTTTTTTACAATGATAAAACATACCAGTATAAAATCTGTTAATGGACAGTAGATGTTAATTTAAAAATGTATACTACTATTATTATTCAGGCTTGTTCGCTTATATTAACTTTCTGTGGTAAATATGCTTTCTGATTCATAGGGAAAGGAGTAGAAACCAAACAAATCAAAAACTTTTGGCTAAGGTGCTGGAGATGTTTGTCAGGATGTAGAGTATCTGAGGTGCCTATATATGGTATAAGATAGGAAATAGTAATGCAAGTGTTATAACATGGGGGTTTGTACATATAAGCACCCACAAATCATTTATTGTGGGATATTGTACTGGTCACTTCACTCAGGAAGCAGTGGAGAAGTGGAGGGTGGGTGAGAACTCTCTTTGAAGCCCAGTTTTGTTCCACTGTTGGTTTTGTCAGAATTTCTTCTCTCAGGTTACTGTTGCTGGCTGCTGCCAGTGACAAGGAAGGGGAGCAGAGGCAGCACTGGTCCAAGGCAGTGTGACAGATCCTCTTTTTCCTGCACCAGTGTGATAGAGAAGAAGGGAAGTATTTCTGCAGGGAAAGGAAACCAAAATTAATTTCCCTGGAGAGAAAAAGAGCACTAGAGGAATTCAGGATCACACAGGAAATGACATAAGAGAAAAAAATAGGAGGCAAATCAACACGAAAAATACCCTATCACCAAAAAAAGCACCAGAAATTGGCTGGGATCCATTTCAGGAAATCACTGTGAAGCTGGGTAACTTTGTCACGTAAAAATACAAATCAAGGGAGGACACAAAATATGACAGGGGAGCTCTGATAGAGCCTCTTTCATCTGTGGTGGACTCCCAAATTTAACACTTCTGCCATGCTGACCTCACATGTGGGGATCCACTTTACAAATGGGGACAGTAGAGAGGGACAGTGAGAAATGGCTTTGATTGTGAGTTGAAACAGTCTGGAGTATGCCAGACTTTGCCTAGGTCTGCAACAAAGCTTTATTTCCAGGTTAATCCTGAAATGGCAAATTTTGCAGCTGTCCCTCTATTGGCATAGCCCAGGGAAAACATTATGCCTTGCACCTACCTTCCTACCTCCCATTGTGTGGGGCAACTCTTCTGCTACAGCATTTCAGTACATCTGTGGTGTTAAGTATTCTCCACCAGGTCTGGAAATATGCCAGTCTGCAGTGTCAGGATTTTCTCTGTTAAGGGTTCCCAGACAGAGAACAATTTATATATTAAGGCTGTGCTGCCATCCAGAGACATCTGGACAGGCTGGAGAGCTGGGCAAAGGCAAATTTAAAGAAGTTCAACAAGGATAAGTGTCAAGTCCTACACCTGGGGAGGACAACTATGTACCAGTACAGATTAGGGGTAGACCTGCTGGAAAGCAGCTCCATGGATGGGGACCTTGGCATCCTGGTGGACAATAAGTTATCCATGGGACAGCAATGTGCCCTTGTCACCAGGAAGGCCAAGGGTACCCTTGGATGCATGGAGAAAAATGTGACCAGCAGTTCAAGGGAAGTTTTCCTTCCCATCTACTATGCCCTAGTGAGACCACATCTGGGGTATTGTGTCTAGTTCTGGGCTCCCCAGTTCAAGACGGACAGGGAAATACTGGAGAGAGTCCAATGGAGAGCTACGAAGATGATTAAGGCACTGGAACATCTCTCTTATGAGAAAAGGCTGATAGCCCTGGGGCTGTTTGGTCTGGAAAAGAGAAGACTGAGAGGGGATCTTATTAATGTTTACAAATATCTGAAGGGAGATGTCAAGTAGAAGAGGCCAATCTCTTTTCAGTTGTTGAAACCCAGGAAGTTCCACCTCCACATGAGGAAAAACTTCTTTCCTGTGAGGGTGATGGAGCTCTGGAACAGGCTGCCCAGAGAGGTTGTGGAGTCTCTCTATAGACTTTCAAAACTCACTTGGTTATTGTCCAGTGTGGTATGGCCTAGGTGTTCCTGCACTGGCAGGGGTGTTGGACTTGATGATCTCAAGAGGTTCCTTCTAACACCTACCATTCTATGATTCTATTTCAGGACAGAGCAGAGGCAGGGCAAGAACTTTTATTAGGCCCTTCTGTGGATCGAAACTGTGGACCTGGCTGGTGCTTCAGATGAACAGTGCAGCATATGTGTACCAAATCTGCCATATGAAAGAAGTATCAGAGCCACAGTACATGTGGGACAGAGCTTCTGAGCACATGTCCAGTGCATCCCAAATATGCCATAAGTATTAAGCATATGATGACCACTTGTGCAGAAGCCAGTGTCTCGTGGGCATGGTAGAGCCATGGTGGGTGTGGTGTGCCAAGTGTCTATGTGCTCCTCACTTTGGGCCACCCCTGACACTGAGTATGCAAGTCTGCTCTTTGTAAAATCTGCTTGTGAGTCCTGTCCCTGACTCACCTGTTCAAATCCACCAGCTGGAGCAGTGAGGAGGGAGGGTGGAGCCTTGGCTGACTCCATCCTCATGGCCTCCAGAGGAGGAGGAGCCTGCAGCCCTTGGGAGCTGCTCCCAGGAGCAAGCATCCAGGTAGGCTGAGCAGGGGGATGGGATGGGGACATGTCCCCGGTGCTTGATTGGAGAGGCCATCTATCTCCTGGCCTAGCAATTTGTGTCAGGGAAATTTGTTCTGACCATGTAATGTTTATGCCTGGAAATAATGGCGAAGGGGAAGTGTGCTTGAGGGGAAGAACCTCTTCTTATTTCAAGACATATTTTTGTATACATTTTATATCCATGGCTTATCCAGGGAGAGGCTCGGTGTGGGGAATGGAGCCTCTTGACTAAGTGAAGTGCATTTTCCTAAAAGGTTTCCCATTAGAAGTTGCATGTATTTACCATGCACTGACAGTAGCACTTGATTTTGAGTTTGCCTGAAGAGCAGTTGTATGTACGCTCCTTCCGATCCCTTCCCCTCCCCCCCCCCCCCCCCCCCTCCCCCCCCCCCCCCCCCCCCCCCCCCCCATTTCCTCCCGTTGTTCTTTTTCAGATCACTTGAAGGTTTTTTTCCTGTTTATTATCCGGACATGCTGTGCACTGTGTGTTGATTTGACTGTCACATAAGGAATCTCCTACTGGGATCATTGATGCATTCCTTTCTTTTATATGTATGTGTGTGTGTGTGTGTGTGTGTGTGTGTGTATCTGTATCTGCCAAAGGCTCATAAGCTATAGAAGAGAAATGTTAATGATATAACCAAAATTGGAATGAGCTACAGGTGTTAATGGGAGTTAAGGTTAATTACCTTTTCCCAGAAAAGCTGCAACACTGTGATGTGTATAGTCATAAACAAAAATTTTCCTTAATTGACATAACAGGAAAGGTACTTCAGTGAGCAATTATGCAGTTGTCCTGGACTGGCACATGTGTGTACCACAAATATATCTTGTACTTCCTGCAAAATTCTTTTAAGTAGCTATAAGGAAGACGTTCTTTTTTTTTTTTTTTTTTTCCCCAGTGATTCACAAAAACGAATCACTTACTTAAGGCTCTTTTTGAGGAAAACAATGGAACAAAACAATGCTTTTTGTATGACCTGCCAAATCATAAAGGATGCATGGGATGTTTTTTTTCTTTGTTGTTTTGTCAGCAGGAAGTTTTGTTGTTGGAAACGACTATAACATGCACTGTCCTTGTTCTACGTAATCACTGTCTGGTCTTGCAAGCTGGGTCTTGTTACTTGCCTCATCAAACTGGCACAGGCACCATTCTGCTTCACTCTGTGGGCTTTGTTCAATCCTGAGTGTTCGCACACTTATTCTCCATCCGGACTGATGCACAGTAAACAAACTTCAGGAGTCGGGTGGTCCAATGATTGCTGGGTTCGCGCAGGTCAGGGCCCATGGCTAGAATGCTGACTTTGTGAATTGCATCCTTTTTTTTTTTTCCTTAGACAGCTTAAAATCAGAATGCTGTACAGTGCAAACAGATTCGAAGTGTTTTCAGGTGTAAATAATCCTCTCCAAAACTTGACTTTTATGTGTTCAAGTCTGCTTTGATTCCCTCTAGGTTAGTTCTAGGTTTGTAACAAAGAGCCAGATCCGAATGAGTAAATCACTTGTGGAAGTTAATTGTTCACAGTGAAAGCTGGTCTGGCTCATTTTGCCTCCGTCGCAGGAAGAGACAGAGGTGGTGTGCTGGATCTGCGTTCTAAACCAAGCATTAACGCGACTTTAATTTTGATCAGATGTCTCTCTTCAGGGCATTAAAGAAAACCTTCTCAGTAATCAAAAAGAGCCTCTTCTCTAGAGAAACGTAAGACAAAAATTTTAATGCATTTTACAGAAATAAAGTACTAATATAAAATTTCAGCTTTTGACAAATTTCTTTTGCAGGCTATCATAAAAGAAACCTACCTCTCCATATTTGGCAGTCATCGGGATCAAAGAATTATTTTTTTCTTTTTTCCTGGAAAAAAGAATATCAAATTATTTGTAATGACAATATTGTATGAGGTTAACTTTATTTTCCAACTGTTTTTATTCACTGCTGCTGTGTTTAGTTTATGTTTGTGCCTTCTCTCCATCAACAATTTCAAATGCTTTACAGAATCAGTTATGTGCTTTGATTTATTTAAGTAACAGTTTTCTTTTATTCTCTCCTTAGGACTGAAGCAGTGAGAATGGAAACCACAAAGATTAATATGTCCCGCATCCCACTGGTAAATGGAGGCATTGACACTGCCATGCTCAAGGCACACAAACCCCGTGTGATGTCCAAAAGTGGTCACAGCAACGTGCGGATAGACAAAGTTGATGGCATTTACCTACTCTACCTTCAAGATTTGTGGACTACAGTTATAGACATGAAGTGGAGGTACAAACTCACCTTATTTGCTGCTACTTTCGTTATGACCTGGTTCCTCTTTGGAGTTATCTACTATGCCATTGCATTCCTTCATGGTGATTTAGAAATAAACAAGTTCACCCCAAAGCACGAGCCTTGTGTCAAGAACGTAGACTCTCTGACTGGGGCATTCCTCTTCTCCCTGGAGTCACAGACAACCATTGGCTATGGATTTCGTTTTATTACAGAGGAGTGTCCTCATGCCATTTTCTTACTTGTAGCCCAACTGGTTATCACCACCTTGATTGAAATCTTCATCACAGGTACCTTTCTGGCCAAAATTGCAAGACCTAAAAAAAGGGCAGAGACTATTAAATTCAGCCACTGTGCCGTCATTACTAAACACAATGGTGAACTTTGTCTGGTGATCAGAGTAGCAAATATGAGGAAGAGCCTTCTGATACAGTGCCAACTGTCTGGGAAGCTTCTTCAGACATATGAAACCAAAGAAGGGGAGAGGATCCTGCTGAATCAAGCCAGTGTCAAGTTCAATGTTGATTCCTCTTCGGAGAGTCCATTTCTTATTTTGCCTTTAACTTTCTACCATATCTTGGATGAAAGCAGCCCTTTGAGAGATCTCACACCTCAAAATCTCAAGGAGAAGGACTTTGAGCTTGTGGTGCTCCTGAACGCCACTGTGGAGTCCACCAGTGCTGTCTGCCAAAGCAGGACTTCCTACATCCCCGAGGAGATCCACTGGGGCTATGAGTTCGTGCCTGTGGTTTCTCTCTCTCCAAATGGAAAGTACGTTGCGGATTTCAGTCAGTTTGAGAAGATTAGGAGAAGCACAGATTCCACTTTTTATAGTATGGACTCTGAAAAACAAAAACTGGAAGAGAAATACAGGCAGGAGGATCAAAGAGAGAGGGAACTGAGAACGATGTTGTTACAGCAGAGCAATGTTTGATTGAATGGACAAACTATTCTGATTAATCCTTCTTGCAAACTGAAAAAATATATTCTCTGTGAAGTATGTCAGCTATGAAACCAGCAGTGAAGTCTTTTTCAGCAAATATCTTTGGTGTATAGTAAACTTATCCCTTTGTTTGGCTGAGTTGTTAATCAAGTGCTTTGTAATTAGGCAGGTTTTCTTTGTTCATGATTGTGACTTAGCAAAGTTGTATTTGTATTAAGTCTCTGCCTTATGCCACCACTAAAAGAAGACACATCACTTCCCGTTTGGAAAGTGAAACTGGATGCACTGTGCTGATTCCTTCAAATATTTATTTGACATGGTTTTACTGTGAACATGCATTTGCAGAGACAGCACACAATACTGCTAGACTAAAATACGCTCCTTTAAAATATGTATATTTAAAAAATATATTCTCATACTAGGTATTGCCATGGTTGGGATTCCTGGCACTGAAAGCATGTTGGTTGGAGACACAAATGGTTGGATGTGGGAAGAGCCTGCAGGGAGGTGGTAAACTCCTTAAATCTTGAAGGAGGGTGACAGAGTAGTCATGCTGGGTGGTGACAAAGGGAGCTCCCTCCCTGTCTCTGCTGCTTGGAGCTTGTTTTGTGATTGTTTTGTGATCACTCATTTTTTTAACCTTGTTAATGTCTGATTTATATATAATAGCAAAAAGGGCAGATGAGGGCAATGTACACAGAATCATAGCAGTAATCAACTAAGGTTAAAGCTGGCTTTGAGACACCTCTTTTTATCCAATGTAAATAGTTTGTAATAACAGCATAACAATACATTTCTACAGATTGCTTGCTTTGCTATGGACTGTATTTAATTTTGGTTAAAAGAAAGCTGTATAATGTCTGTAGACAATATTTACTTTTTCTGGAAACCATAAAGGACAAGCATTCCTTTCATCCATTTTATTTTTGGTCTACTGAAACCATTCCATTAATAAAGGAATTTAATTTCAGCAGCTCCTGATTGTTTGTGTCATGGGGAGAGGGTGTGGTACCTCAAAGATGTGGAAAGAGCCAAGTGCCTGATGTAGGCAATTGTATCCAGCACACAACTCAAGGACCCAGCAGATCACTAAAGAAGGCAGATTACGGGTGGCAAACCAAGTAGCAGTGGTGTTCATGTAGCATAATTTTTACACGTAGGTCAGCTTTTCTAATAGGACTTAAAAATTATTACTGGCTCATATCACTTTGGCAGCTTTTTATGCTGTAGAGGTTTTGCTCTCCTAAAGATTTTGGATGGAAAAACTGTATTAAGTAGAAATGTTGGGTCTGTGGGCCAGGTATTGGCCTGAGAGCCACCAAGGCCTGCAGTGATGAAAGGGCTTTTGGCACTGTTACATTTACTGTTACTGCGCTTAGCTTCCCGGCACCATATAGCCTAGTGGAATGTAGTCCTGCAGTCTGCCATACAATATTCTATACTAGAAATAAATCTAGCTTAGTGACTAAAGAGACACAGAGCAAGCTGACCACAGACATGCCCATAGCACCAACAATGAATGTCAAGAAGAAGGAAGTGCATACTGCAGGGTGGTGGTGGAGTGGTAACAGGTGCATGAGAGGTTTAAAACTGCTTATTTATGTAAATAGTTAACTCTTCTGTGTGAGAAGTCAGAGGTCCAAGTACTTGTCTGAAGACAGATAGACTTAATTTAATCCAAGAAGGCTCCCTACTTACTACAATGTGAACAAGGTTTCTCAAACCATTGTAATTGTGGGGCCTATCTAGCATTTTTGGAAAGAATTTCCAGGTGTAATTATGCTGTATCGTCACGCAGGTTTTTACTCGCAATCACATATAGAGGGTCTTAATGTTTAAATTATTGATTGTTAATTTTCAGCTTTCCTTCACTTTGTCTGACCACTTGATTCATTGCAAGGAAGCATGTGTGCTCCACGAATTTTTGAAGTAATTTTGTAGACCTGAGATTCATGTCCTACAACTCAAAGAACATTGCTTTGGGATGCTGAGGTGAAAGTCTTCAGATGTCTTAACCCTTCTTCTGCCAAACCTTAGCTTCCATGTTTTGATAATCAAACATATGCTCGAATTCTTTCTTACCTGGGTGAGTGCTCAGATCATTCCTAAAATCATTGTCTCAGCTGTGTATTTACAGTAAAACAGCTTTGCCAACAGCAAGTGAGCCGGTTCTTCTTCAGAAATACCTGATGATGAACTGATCCCCTTCCTCCCATCCCCTTCCCATCCCTGGAAATAAAGATAGACTACATATATATATATAAATAAACTTGGTTGTTATTGCACTTTCTTGCATGTATCTTAAGAAACACTAGTGCATTGAGACCTGTAGGGTACACAGGTGCCAATTCCTAACAGACTTACATAGCTCTTGAGTGTCAGATCTAGGAAGTCCTGTGGGTACCCAGATGCAGCAATATACTTGTGTGGGGAATTTTGTGGCAGCCATTTAAAAAACTAGAGACCAGACTGCTCCAGGCTTTGACAGCTGCTGAGAAGTAATTTTTTAGGATCTTCACTCTGAGAGATAAGAAAGCCAATCCCAAGGTTCAGTTGCTATTTGCACTGTGCCATTCCAGTCATTAGGTTATCCTGAAGAAAACACTTCATAAACAAAAGCCTTGGAAAGAATAAAAGCACCACAGAAATGATTTTCTGTGAACTTTCAGTCTTACAATTCTTAAAAAAGAACCAACCAAAAAAAAGAAAAGCAAACCAAATAGTGAGACACTGTATAGTAGCATTATCTACACACATTAGTATAATATATGAAAATATATTAGTATATATCATTAGTATAATATATGAAATTCTTTCATTCCAGCTTTAGAACACAGACTTACTCTGCAAGAAGTTGTACTTTTCTTTCCTGCTTATATGCAAGTATAGCTTCCATTGCTCTATCTGTAAGTTAGAAGAGCAAAAGTGACCTTGGAGAAGCATGTTTAGCTGTAGAGTACTGAACTGCAAAGGAACAACGTCATGACATGTGGATCTGATATGAAACACCAGCAAAACACAGCCTCTCACTTTTTCTGGTAAGCTCTTCTGGTTGATCAAATACTGTTATGATGATTTACCTCAGCTGAGGACTGACAGAATGGACAACCAGGAAGCAAAACTTCCATGATCATCCCAAAGCTGCCTTCCCCGTGGGTAAGAACTGACCAGACCACATGTGATTGAGGGTGTGAGAGTATTTTTGTCTCACAGCTGCTTGTCTCAGAAGGTGTAGGGGCAGAGCATCCACAGCTTCAGCAGGTCAGCTTCCTACCCAGCTGGCAGCAGCACCTTCTCTCTCCACCCTCTGTCCCACAAATGGAAGATAACACAGTGGAACCACTGACTATACTGTTCTGTAAAATGTACTAACTTTATTAATAAATTTAAGTTTAACTTGAATCTAAGATTTCAGGGACTAAAGAAAGCAGTTGAGCTCCACGTCCCTGTGTACACTAAGTGCATGATTATGTCTGTCCATTGCAGACACTAGATCATTCAGGAGAAAATGATCATGGTAAACTAAAATTTATTAAGGAATATGATGTATTTATCTTACTTTTATTCACAAGTTATCGGTGAGCAGAACATTTTCAGAGTTGTTTTAGTTATTTGGACTTGTACAGCATCAGCTGAATTGGAACTTACTGGACTGTTTCTGAGGGTAAACAGCCCTCAGATCTAAAAGATGGAAAAAAAAAGGATTAAAAAAAAATCCCAATCATGCACACTCATACTCATCCGTGTGACTGAACATTTCCAACTTCCATAGGATGCCAGGTTAAAAAACGACAAAAACTCTTTCAGATTTGCTGAGATGACTCAAAGGACTGGGAAAAGTGAATGCAAGGTCTGTACTTGAACAAATGTTCCCTATGACTTCTGAATGTGTTTGCTCAGTGTTAGTCTGATGACAGCCTAATCTTGAAAGAGAACAGGTAAGACTCTGTGATGACTCTGTCAAATCCATGATGGAGAGAAATTTTAAAAAGCATAGTGTATGTTCAAGCTCTTGCTTATTCGTTGCTAATACACCATTTGGCTGCAAAGCTGTCATGTCCTGGTCACCCTCATGTTGTTAGGATTACATGAATAAAGGAATGTTACCCTGACTTGCCTGCTCAGCCTTCAGCAGATACTCTGTGCAAATATTATATTACAGAACAGAACCCTTTTAATGTGATAGGCATTGTTTGAACATCCTGTACCTCAATGACTTGAAACAGCTTTTGGAGCATTTCCAGGATGTCATATATTCCCTCAGCAGAGACTGTTCAGAGCTGCCCTGTCCTGCGTTAGCACATAGTACACACAGCAAAACAAAGTAATTCCACTAGTAGCGCAAGACACATATGCTTTTTGCATCTCCTCCCAGCAATGAATTCTGCAATGGTCACTGTGCATCTCAGCATATCGTCTGACTGTTAAATTAATTCCTTCTTTATTATCGTCTGTAAATGTTTATCCAGACAAGATATGACAGGATAACTGACATTAGTGATACTGGGTGGACAAATGTCTTTAAGGACATAGGGTTTATGTGTCTGATAGACACATTGCTGTGAATCTTTCACAGTGGTCAAAGACTGCTCTACCTGCCTGCTCCTCTCCTTTGCCCAAGATCAGGGACAACAGCAAAATGGTGTTTTGCCTGGTAGTACTGACACTTTAGCTGAGATTCGAGTGTGTGGCAGGCTCTGAAGAAACCAAAACCAGCTCATGGAGATAAATTGGTGCTAAGATCCTGCACTGTGGAGGTGCAAGATGTGAGTTCTGTTCTGCTGACTTCGATGCAGAGCAAAAGTGTCCAATGGAGACAGCAACATAAAGCTGTCTTCAGCCACTCTCACTGTATATCTACTCTCTCTCAGGAATACGTCAGCCTCAAACTAAAATGCAGTGAGTTTGAGTTGCTGCACATTAAAAAAGGCTGAGATGTCTGAGGAAAAGACTTCACAGAGGTCAGATGGCTCCAGTACTCATTAACGGTTTTTGCAGTACGAATTATTCACCTCTCATAGACCTATTTCAACATCTTTTCCCTTCTACCCTTCTACTGTTCACATTAAGCATCTAATTATCTAGTGCTGGTTAGGATCATAATTTATTCATCTTTCCTTTGCAACAAAGATATATATTTGAATCATGAGCAGAGTAATATTTCACTTCACAAGTGCGGTTAAACAACAATTTTGACGTTATGGAATTGTTATTCATTCTTTACCCAGTGAAACTGGTAAAATGGTTTGTGAAACGTACCCTTCACTGTGCTTCAAAAAAAAGAAACATCTCAAAATAAATGTCGAAGTCCAAGATCTGGAATTAATTAGGTGATTCATGCTAAATGGTCAATGTTGTCAGTTATTGGAAAAAATCATATTGTTATTTTCAAAAAAAGTATCATAAAAGCTACCCTGATGGTAGACAAGGTTCAGAAAGAACAGTGTATACCATAGTAGACTATGAAAGATACTTGTTGTAAATCAGAATATCTCTTTATGGTAAAGCTGCAAATGTATAGCTGCTTTCTTGTGAGAAACAAGGGTTTAGGCAAAGTTCATCTCCCAAAACATGTCCAGCTGATATTTGTGCAACAGAAATGCTCACTTCAGTATCAGTGCAGTACCATCAGGTGTCTGGGGAAGGTCAGAATGGAGATTAAGAGTAATTCCCAATGAGACCCCCAAGTTTCTTTCTTCCTCTCTCTCTCTGTTCTATTCCATGAATTCATTTTGAGAGGATCAGTTCTGTACACGAAGTGCCCTGAAATAGCAGCGAATAACAAATGACATTCATGAAAGTTATGTATGAATAAGAGACATCGCTAAAAGCTGCAGACTTGGGTGTATATTATGACAGTTTAAGGCTGGCAAAAATTAGGGAAAATGCTTACCAAAAGACAGGCTAGAAAAAGAGGAACAGATAAATGCTTTCTCTAACTGTGCAGCACTTCAGAACTGAGGCTTACTTTCCTCTTCAAATAAGTTGCACCTAAGCATGAGGCAAGTTGAGTTCTTTCCTAGAGAATTACCCTAAAACAGTATTTTTGACTTATATTTGGGTGAATGATAGCTAATCTTTTCTCTGTCAACCAAAGTGCTTGAACCAAAGAACAGACATTCCAAATATATCTTTGAAAACCAGAAATTATTGTCTTCCAGGTGATATGTTGGAAAAAGTTTACTCAGCTGTTAAATGTCTATTAATGAAACACTGATTGTTTTCTCCTGGCAATTTTGTTTATACTGATATCAAAAAACTTGGTCAGGTCTTTCATTCTGAGAATAAGCAAGCTGAATTTGTTCCCTGATAGACTTTTGCCATTCCCCAGTTCTCAGAAAATTGAGAGCTTGTCTGCACATGGAGTTATTCCAGCACAATCATTTAACAACTCCAAATAACTCAGTCCAGAGTGATAGTGCATGTGGATGCTATGAGACTGGAATGTGAGTGTCTTTCCCTGCTTCAACTTCACTGACTTTCATGACCAATTCCATCAGAAATAAAAAAAGAATAATTGCATTGTCACATGACTTACTCCATTTTACCACTCTCCCACTTTAAATTTACAGCTTCTCTTATTCCAGATGTATTTATTCACATGTGCAGTCAAGACTCAGACTGTGAGGAAAGGCTCCAGTTTTGCTCATGAAAGTGCTCCCTTCCCAGGAATATTTTCTGGGTGTTAATGTCACTGAAATCCAGAGGCCAAATTCTTGGCTCCACGGTTCCCCTTTCTGCAGCAGCCTGGTGTTGCAAAGAGGCCATAAAGCTGATCCAAGAAGCCAGCTGAACCTTTTCTCTAGCACGGAGAGAAGAATCATCAAGACCAGGCTATTTCCACTGGAAAAATGAGCTTCATTTTGTTCAAGAAATGAATGTGCTGTAATGAAATTTTACAACCCCCATAATAAGCCCATTATCGAGATTGTGACAAAACATGAAAAAGCTTTAAACTTCCAGTAGATTCATGCAAACCCCAGAAGAATTGTAGCTAGCTCTATTTCTGTTTTGTGATGATCAGTTGGTGTGAGATACAGGTTTGTTTAAACATTATATTTTACAGCTGTAAATTTAGCTTGTTAACTGGAATTTGAACTTAGACTTCAATCCTAATCCATGGTCAGTGGTTGAACAGGTATTTCACAAGTTCGTCTGTGGACTTTTGTATCCTGAAAATGTCTATTTTAAACATGCAATCTGGTATCACCATCCCGTTGCCAAGTATCCATCTCATACCTTAACACAGCTACTAAACAACAGTAACTCTTCCTATATTGCTTTTGCTCCTCTTTAGAGCAGGAGGTTGCTTAGCACTTTATTAAAGCAATCAGCATGATTTACTGTCATTCTTTTCCATAGCTGGGAGGTTGTGCTACAGAAGAGCAAAACATGAAGGGTAATCCAGCAGGTCAAAGCTGGAGGTGTCAATACCAGCTGTCAAAGCTGAAGACTTGATGTTTAGTTCAGTGAGGTTGCACTTAGGTCATATTGGTCATGTAAACATTTTTAATACACTTGATGTTACCTGAGAGGTGGCATGTAAGAAATTTTCTAACTCATCTTCCTACCATCCAGGAGATAGTTCAAATTCACACTGATATTTGTCCATCAAGATTGCTGGATAATAATAAAATAATAAAAATAATAATAAAAATAACACCACTTTTACTTGCACAATTTTTATTCTCCCCCTGAGTTCTCTTGGTCAGCCAATGCTGCCATTCCTGACTGTTAGGACAGCCTCTCTCAGTTTTCTCTACATCTGCTCAGTCTTAATCTCTCCTCAGCCTCCTTCTCTCACAAACACTTGTTGCATTGAGATGGACAGCTAAAAATCCATTTAGTCCCTCAGTCAGCGAATAGGAAAGGTGGATTGACACTGCTGAGACCTGTGCCTCAATCTCCAGACCCAGGATGGACAGCACACAGACCTGACTGAAACAAGCCAGGTGATGCATCCTGAACCTGTTCAGAGATGCTATGTGAGGCACCCCATCCATCAACTCATTGGGAAGAAGCAGAGCCTATGAAGAGCTTCATGTTTCATTGGATTTTTTCTGCATTTCTTTAATTATGTGACGACTAGAGTCATGGCATTGTTCACATGTATCTTCTCTACCCAGGTTGGACAGTATTTGACAAGAGCAAGCTCTACAACTTAATACTACTAACTGGTCTTTAGAATGCGTGATCTTGCTCTCCATCATCCCTCTCCTACCCAACTTCTGGCAGAGAGCTTTCTTGGGAAAATTACATTCAGAGCTAGGTTTAGAGAAGAGACAGCTGGTGCAGGGCAAGAATATGTTAGTTTATAACCACATCTTTTCCAACAAAGTTTCATCTAAAATAGCTTAAATTTTCAGGCAGTTGCTGAGAGATTTGAGGGGGTGATGGAATAACATTCTAGGAGGAATTAAACTGCAAACAAACTAAGGGGCTGGGCACTAAGTGGAAATATTCTAAATGTGAAGAGACCAGCTCCAAATGCAGACTTGGGTTACATAAATAGAATATTTGCTGCTAGGGATGCATTTCCAGTCCTACTCCTGCATCGGTACGTGTCATGACACCAAATATGTATGTACATGGTGATCTGCAGTATAACTAATTCAGTTGTTGGCAAAACACATTGTACACCAGACATGATCCAAAGTCCCTTGAATTTAAGGTCCCTTTCCACTGACTTCAAAGGACTCTGGATCCCCACTGCAGGAGTAGCCCGCCAAACTCACTGCTGGAACAAATGATGACAACTCCATGGAAGCCATTGCAACTCTGCTTGTGCCAACAGTGAATCTGGCCTATAAACTTCTTTCTGCAGCAATCAGCAGCTGCATAATTCATTCAGTCATTCAGAAGGTAATTAAATTTTCATGGCCATCAGCATATCTGCCATGTTATGTACCCAATTACATTTTGACTATATGAAAAATTTCTTTTTTCTAACATTTAAACGCTCCTTTGTTGTTGTTGTTGTTGAAGCAGTCACTATTTGCTCACTCTCCTAATCTAAAATGCTGCATAATCTTTGAATTCTTCCTTTTCAAACAGTGGCAATGTAATAAAATCTATTGTATGATTATGAGTCTGGTTTTCATTTACTAGAATGTTGTTAAAGGAGAAATGAAATCACATGACATGTAAAAAGAAGAGTGGAAATAACTCTGGACATTACAAGCTCTAGTAAACACAGCAGTAACTCTGAGCTAGTTCAATACTGGCCATTTTCAGTTCAGGCATTTGAATTCAGAGGAGACCTTTTTTGTCTTCTCTTTACTAGGTCTTAGTGATGAATCCCTTGCTTGGTGATTCATGCAAGAAAGTCATGTAGAATCTAATGGCAACATTTACGATGCAAGACAGCGCAGACAAAAATAATAAATAGGAGAGCACAATGGAGGAGGCCCTAGTATTTCTTCCCATTTTTGTAGTTGTACTTAAGTCCATAAGCTGATTCCTTGTTTTATTGGATTTGTTTATGTTAGCAACCTGACAAATGACCATCATCTGTGGATTGTGGCAAATGAAATGCTCTACAGATTTCCATCCCTTTTTGGCCAGCTGGGTGAATAGCCTTAATCTAGATAACAGATGTCAAGTGGGGTATACCTTTTTATCAACACATAAAACATATATGAAAAAAATATGTTACATGTTGGCAAGGGGAAGCAGTGAATGTAATGAGGGCCACAAGACCACTTACAAGCCTTATGTTAATATCAGTCTGAGCAGGAGGAATTTTGTGGTAGCGCAAAAAAATGAGACTTACAGGGAAACAAAGGAATATTGCAACATTTCATTCTTACTTGTTCCTTTGTCCTTATAAGCACCACCAGTGACAAATAAGAAGGGAAAATCCTATTAAATATGCTAATTGCATCTTCCTTCTTCTTTGGCTTAGAGATTTTTCCCCCTTCAGGCAGACAGCAGCCCCGTAAATAGTTAATCTGGCATTTGGCACATCTAAGGGATCTGTGGTGGAGGAAGGAACAAGTTAGTGATGGGTGGAAATCTCTGATAAAGCCAACAAAAAGGTAGCCGAATTACTTTTTGTAAACATGATCATCAGTAAGCTGGTAAGAATTTAACAGCCATATAAAGGGCTATGCTAGAGTGATTAGGTTTAATTAATAAAGAGTCATTTATCAGAAAGATATGATTCATCTTGGTAATTTCTCATTCATGTCTTCATAAAGAGGAAGGTGCACGCTCCAGAATGGATTTGCATCATTTCCACTGCTTCCCGTTTTCACAGAAGAGAGGCCTCAGTTGTGTCCTGGGTATTGTATTGCCTGGAACCAAGCTCACTGGAGCATCAGAATGATAAATACTTATCTTGCAAAAATGAAAATGTTTTCAGCCCATTAAGAGTCTTCACAAATGCATTTGCAGTAATATCAGTCTATCCTGGAAATATTTTAGTTCTGGGATGTTCATAGTTCAGGGTAAAATCTGTCTCACATTTCCTCTATGTGGTGAACAATGTGATCAACATTTCTTTCAGCCATGAAGTAAGTACCTACATGGATAACCTACCATGAGGTAGGTTTTGTGTGATGGTCACTTCTTCAGGAGTACAAAGCGTAGGAACAAGTGGATGGGGGTGGTTCAAACATTATACTGAACATCAAATGTAATTTAAAGCGTGTTATTGAATCATAGAATCATAGAATGGTAGGGGTTGGAAGGGACCTCTCGAGATCATCAAGTCCAACACCCCTGCCAGTGCAGGAACACCTAGGGCATGCCACACAGGAACAGATCCAGGTGGATCTAGAAAGTCTCTAGAGAAGGAGATTTCACAGCCTCTCTGGGCAGCCTGTTCCAGAGCTCCATCACCCTCACAGGAAAGAAGTTTTTCCTCATGTGGAGGTGGAACTTC
>WTSP01027078.1:165053-198977 GCA_025331215.1 Actenoides lindsayi | reverse complement strand
CTTCCTTCCTTCCTTCCTTCCTTCCTTCCTTCCTTCCTTCCTTCCTTCCTTCCTTCCTTCCTTCCCTTTCTCTCTTCCCTTCTTTCTTCCCTTCTTTCTTCCCTTCTTTCTTCCCTTCTTTCTTCCCTTCTTTCCTCCTTCTCTTTTGCTCTACCACTCTCTTCCTCCAGGATTAATATTTTAAAGGCTATCTTTGGACCATTAGAAGTAGAGAAACTTGTTTTTCAGGGGAATCTGAGACTCAACCATAACTACCTAACTCTAGGACATGAAGTTTTCAGAAAAATTCAAATACTGGAAGTCTTTTAGTGACATTACAAGAACCTGCCATATTGACCTGCCAGAGGAGTTCCACCTAACTGAGGGAACTAGCAGTTTCCACTGGCTTAGAAGCTCAGCTGTATGCTGTTTATTTCACTTCTTTTTTGTTCATATCTGATGAGAGCAATTTCATGGCTACTTTTATTACTATTTATTGTAATTATTTATTACTATTTATTGTAACTTATGGGCCCTGGCCAAACTCAGGATACTCATACATGCTATGAGAAACAGACACTAACTTCAGAAGCTACAGCCTTAAAGGACAAGATGGATAAAGGGAGGAAGAAACGAGAGATTCTTTCTCCCTGCCCCCTTCACAGACAGACACTATGCAGCAAGGCGAGATGGAGTGACTTTCCCATGATATCTCAGGCAGTTCATGGCAGAGCTCAAAACTGATTTACAGGCTACTGCCTTATTCACAAAGCCTTCCTTTCAAGCAAAAGCTAAAGAAACGAGAGCAGTAACACTCAGAGAGCAACCTGATGTGACCCTCTATCAGATGAGCTGTCATCAGGCTCCACTCTGCCTACCATGCAGCTTCCACTGTCTGTGCAGGGAAAGCACCTAGGACAGTGGAGGTCTCTCTTGAGGCAAGGAGTGGTTCCTGCTCAGGTGTCTCGGGCACCAAAGGGCATGTTTCTGCAGCAAAGACCGTGGCAGGTGAGCTATGACCTGAGGGTGACTTCAGGACTTGTCTGACACACAGCGCAGGGAGGTACCATTAGTGCTGATGTGCAGCATTAGCCACAGTGCTTAGTCACTCCCATCCTCCCAAGGGCTTCCTGCACCATGCAAAGCAATAGCCAGTTGCTGACTCTCAGGTGGCTCGTTTTGGTCCAAGAGGAAAGAAAAATATGAACAGCTTTGCTTACCATAGCATGGCAAGAACAAAGGAACAAAGTACACTATTCTTGCAAGTCAAAACATTATGGAGAAATATCTCAGAGCTGGCAGGAATATTACTTTGATTAAAAAAACCAAACAAATGTTTGCTGGTAAACTTCCTGTATATTAAAGAATCTGTCTGACCTGATTGGAACACAGGCTGGGGGTGCTGAATTACTGACCACATACCTGGAAAATTATCTAATGTAAATAAATTTTATTACTCCCAACTATATATTATTAGCTAATAAACTTAATAACTTTATAAAGGTTATTAAGAGAAACTGTATAAACTGTATCAGCATCCAGGAACAGGTTTTGTATGCTTTGGTTTAAAGGAGTCTGTGGAAAATGTAAACAGAGAAGAAACCTACCATTTTTCTGGATAAGGTGTTTTAAGGTTATATCAAAAGATAATAAGCAGTGCTGTTGGGTTCAGAGGTCTTGTCTCCAGTGCATTGAAAATTATATATCAATGGAGATGGGGATCTAAAGATTGCAGAACAAAAGCCACTTTCTGGTAGGAGATAAGAGGATGGGCAAGCATAAGCAAGCAAGGTGTTTGCTTTTGCAAAGGAAAAGGATAGGACGGACCCCTCAGAAGCAGGGAAGGATCAAACCTTAGGAAGGGGCTAGAAGCAAGTTTTCAGATTTTTCTTTTCTCTGAAGTGGATTTGATTTAAGTAAAAGTCATTAGCTCTGCAGACTGTGCCTGCTACTGAAGAGTACTGTCACTGCCCTGATGGGACTGAAGTCAGAGTGGCTGACATAAACAAGTCCAGCTGGCCAGAGTGATGTGTGTCATGCAGAAAGTGTCTCTAACTGCAGCTGGCAGTGCCTGGGAACCTGGGGGACATGAGAATACCCAGGAGACCTGGACAATCTGGAAGATGCCTCTCCCAGCCTAGGGAGGACTGTGGGTCACGACACAGGAGAGTGGTTCAGAAAACTTATGGATCTCTCTGGGTCAGAGAGTTGTTCATTTGCTAACTCTGCCAGCAATGGGGCTGTACTGAAAAGTATTCCTCTTCCAGGTGTATCTCATGGGCCAAAGCATGCTCCCTGTCACCCTGCATCCTGACATGGACTTGTCCCTGTCATGGCAGCTCTGGGGGCTGTGCTGGTTCCTGTCACCATGGCTGGGCCTCAGCAGCTGCACAGCCTTGCCTGCTGCCCTTCTCCTCACCACCATCCCAGGAATGAGCTGCTGTCATCACTGGTCACACGGCTCCATGTCTTGAAAGAAGAAAGAAGGTTTGCTGTTTAATTTGGAAGGCTTTTACAGTCCCTTTTGTTATTGCATGTCCCACAAAAAGGACAATCTTTGTCAGTTTCTGTCTGATCTCTACTCAGATATTTTTCCAGGGCTGATACCAATCTTACTTGCTGCCAATGTAAGTACCTTTTCCTTCCTGCTCTGCTCTCTCCTTTCCCATGGTTACCCAAGTAAAATAAATTATTTACAACAGACTTTGTCTTCACAACATCGTCCAACTTAGTAAGAGGGCTCCTGTTTAAAGGCCAAATTATGTTGGTCTATGGACGTACTCCCTGGACTTTGACAGGAGCTACAATAATGTAATCTGGTTTTACGATGTAAGTGGGCAGCTATTTTAAAAACATGTTTTGATTTTCTCTGTGGAAGTGGGCATAGGCCAAGTGGTGGAGAACAACAGGTCTTGCATACAAACATGAAGGAAAAGGTCTCTGATCCAGATCATCCTGAGCCTTGACTGAAATGAACACAGCTCACAGGTGAGTCACCCACTGACCCTATACAATGGTGTAAACACATAGGCTGCTTTTGTGGCCTTTTTTTTCCTATGCTGAAAGTGACACTTCTCAGCTGGGAAAGCGCGACAGGAATAGACTCAAGGACCTGGTGCAGATCACACACAATTCCAGGCTGAGCTCTGTGGGCACCATCTCTGTGTTGTTTCATGAGTTTCAAAGACTGGGATAGCCCAGGAGACAAAAAAAAAAGACAAACAAATGCATCTGCAGCAATTTGATGCTGTGTTCTAGATCTCAAGTATCACAGAGGCTTTGTCATTCTAGTTCCCCATTCAACATGAGGGTGATGAAACCCCATACTGTCACCCATTCCCTTTCTGTTCTCACAGATCACTGACATTTCCCAGAGGAGATTTAGGCCAACAAAAGATGCCAGATTGCTGCCTGTCTTGTCTTTAACATTTATATTTTATTTAACAGATGTTTGAGGTGTCCCAGTGGTGGATAAACATTGTTGTTCTTCTGACCGGATGGGCAGGTATAACCAGGGAAAAGCACAATTTCTGACTCAATGCCAAAACGGAGGATGAAGATGGTGCTAGTTGGCCAAGGGCAGTGGCTGGAAGAGTTTGCAGCTCTACTGCAGCCACGTGGGGCTTGATTTCCGGAACTGCAGTGGATTCATATAGCCTGCAACTTCAAGGAGCACTCAGGTCATCCGTGTGTGTTAAGTAATCTACAATGGTACCAGTAAACTATACTTCTGTTCACCTCCCATTGTCTGGAAACTGCCATTCTTTTCTGACATGGCCATTTGCACTCCCTCGGCTTACTCACTTATCATGTAGACCACAGCAAAACCATAAAGCCAACAGCCCATGGGAACACTAACTGAAAGAGAAAGCTGTGGCAGCTCTGCTTGGCAATATTGGCTACCACAGACATGCCACAGGCCTGAGCCCAGCATTTCTGAAAAACTGCCTCTAGTTTTGAGGCAGAAAATGACTTTGTTGCAACCAGTAATTTCCCCCTATAAATTTAATATTCTTCTGTTCAGGAGAAAAGGTTGCTTTGTAAGCTGGTCCTGGACCATGAAATTATCTGCCCACAGAAACTGTGGGCTATCTCAGCCCTTGTCACCCTCTAATACACACAGACAGAGGAATGAAAATATGAAAAAGGAAAGTGTATCCTAAAAACCCTGAAAGCACAAAATTAAAACACAGCATTGCACAAGTAATTTTTCCTCTGGGAAAGAAAAAACAAACTGCATGCACCATATACTAATCATGTGATACAATATACTCTTGGAATCATGTACTGCTGCTGGGAAGATAAAAGCAGTATAATAAAAGAACAAAACAAAACAAAATATGGATAGTAGAACAGCCTGAACAGCACTAAATTCATAGAGTTGTTTCCATTAAACTGAAATAGAGGATGAATGAGATGTACAGTTGTTTGGGTTTTTTTTCTCCAAAGTAGAATCAAACCTTCAGTCAACAGGAAAAGCTAAATAAGAGGACTGCAAAGGGTATGGGTTAGAAGCAAGTATTACGCATACATACACACAGAAAAAATCTATGTGATCTTTGAAGCAGAGGTTAAAATAAAAAATCCCACAGGGCTTGTGACCCCATTGAGTCTCCCTGTAGCATGGGCACCAGGGAACTAGCAGAACCAAGGGATCAGAGATGATAACTTCCTGCTCCGTCAAGGGAACAGGATGAGAGTCCCAGTACAGCCCAGTGTATGCCCCACACTCAGATAATGTCACTGCTGCAGCCGCTGAGCCCTCCCATTTCCTTCAGTGAATAAACACCTCTGCTTCCTCTTGATTCTCCCAACAGATATTTGGCGATCAAGCTTCTCAATTTCCTCATGAGAGATGAAGAAAAGTCTAGGTTTTTCCCAGTTGCGCAAATCCCTCTGATTATAACCTTGACATGCACCATGAATTATTTCCTCTTTCATCAGCAAAACCTTTGCAAAAGCCTCCCCTGGCTCCTGAGCTGGCAGGAAAGATACTGTTGGATTTACCTTGGCTCAAGAGAGGACTTAGTATACAGATGGGCCAGTGTAGCCTCGTCAGTGACTAAATGTATACAGCAGAAGGACATGTCTTGGCATTTACTGCATTCACACTCTTGATGGCTGAACAGCAATCTGCTGTGACCCACCTTTGCTCACCTCTGCTCCCTTATCTAAAAGGGCTGGACAGCAGAGACAATGCCAAGGCCTTTGCCATACCAAACCAAGCACTCTATGCCAGTAAAGCTGCCTGTACAATCAAGTACAAGTGTGATTATTTTTCTCGGAATAGTAAAGGCAGCAATCTGCTAGTAGAAATCACTATAACTCATCAGCATCTCTCTTCCCTTCAGCTCAGCAGATCGAGCAGTCCTTGTACAAGGAAACACTTCAGCAGCTCATTTCCCTTTCTTTCCAGGCAGTGACAGGCGTGTCAGCTCTCTAACCATTGCTATGTTTTCAGCGTGCTCACCTCTACTGTAGGACTCAACCTTCAGGGATGTGACTCTGCTATGACAACAGCATTACTGGGTTAGGCACCTGCAGCTTTCTTTCTGGCCCCTCACCATGTTTCAGAGTGGGAGAAGCACTCTGCTTTATGAATAGCAAGGACAGGATGCTGTGCAGTTTTTAGCCTTTTGTGTATTGAATCCCTGCTCTGTACAATGGCATTTTTCAGAGCTGATAGTCCCTCAGGAGGAAAACACACCGGAGGAAGCGTTTCCTGCTGAGGGCAGTGGACAGCTGGTGTTGAAAAAGGGCTTCTCAAGTGATGGAGAGGAGGCTATTTTGGGGAAGTTTTGGTAACATTATTTTTTTATTCTTGTCAACAGCATCAATGGTTACCATAACACAAGTAAAGTGACAGATCAAAGGGAAAAGATGATGTTAGTTAAGAACCTCAGATAAACATTTATGTCCCCTTGTACAAATACAGGTATCTCCACTAAACTCTTGCCATCTTCTGATTGGGCTGGCTGTCCCTCACTTGACAACTATGTTTTCTGAGCAAGGATGGAGATGATGAGCACAGAGATGCCACAAATCTTCATGTATATAATACCATGCATGGACTATGTGATAGCTGGGGGCATTGCAGTGTCAATGCAGAAGAAATAGTACAGGGTGAAGTCAGGGTATTTCAGTGGTTGTCAGGTCTTAACAACAAGGATTTCATGGGCCATTATTTTCTTCAATAAGACAAGGACAAGTGGGAATATAAGGGTCAAGATTAGGATGATTCTGGAGATGTTCTGAAAAGGCAGGATCATTTCAGCAGATAATGGGGGTCTGAGAGGAAGAAAGAAAGGAGGGGTCAAAGAAACTTGTCCACTGAGCTTTGAGGCCAGCAGATTGCAACAGACAAGGTCACAGGGGCCAATCAGCTGAGAAAGCTGATAGATTTTTAAAAGAAATACTAACTGGTGGCAAAATGTTTTATTACACTAAGCAAACCAAAAGGGAATGTACCTAGTGCAATTACATATTTCCAGTCAGTCACTGCCTCCACAAAAGCCATGGCACAGCTTAGCCTGGTAGTAATATGACTTGTTCTGGGGAGAAGAAACTTGAAATAAAGGTGATATAAATATGACAAAACAAAAACAAAACAAAAAACATTTTGGGCAATCATACAGTTTCCATGAGTGGAATCGGATTAAACCATTTTTAACAAAAGAGTTTAAATTAGAAAAATATCTATTTTTATTGACCAAAATGCTGAGTAGACAATGGTTAACTAACAAAAGATTTAGCTTCAAGATTATAAACCAGAAATATTTGGTTTTCTGCTTTGAAATTGAATGTAGCTTTCCAAAATATATCTCTGTACAAATATACCTTTAAGATTAAGGCAGGTGGGCAGGTCTTTATGTCTGAATTAATTTATTTGCAGTTTGGGGTGGCTTTACTGGGGATGCAGAAGGAGGTTGCAGAGCTCCTGCCCAAGCTGCCTGGCATGACACACGCTACATATTACAGGACAGCTGCACAGTCTTCTTTTGTCCGACCATCCCCTGGAATCGTGACTGTCGTCACTTCTCATAGCTTCAGCTGACACAATGAACTTGACAACACAGATGAGCTTGTCCTTTGTGCTGCTGCTTGATCTCATCCATGACTACTCCAGCATGTTCCTCATGTCAGACTACCATTCCCCATGTACATCATTTCCCTGTAGTGCTATTGCTGAAGCAAGACTGGTTGCCTTTTCTCCTTTTCTTCATAATACTTCCTTTATTATCAAAGGGCTATACAGCCTTGGGGTGGGGGAAGGAGGAAAGGTAGCAAACTGAATGTTTACCTAATTGTTGATCAAGAGTTGGCTTCTGTGGAAATGTTGGCTGAAGGCAATGGTGTAAAACATATTCTCTTCTATGAGAGTACTAGGAAACCAAGGGGCAGGTGGCAGTTTTTGAACAATAGTCAATTACACTTTCTGGGCAAATATTTGCTCATCTGTCAAGACAATAATGTCTTGTGGAAATGTGTTTGCACAATGTCCATAACAAAGGCTTGTCTATTAACCTGGATACAATCGGGTACAGCTCTGGAATAATGTTTAACACATGAACTTCTCAGTTCAAGCAACAACAAAACGTCATGCGTCCAATGCTGAACAAAACAATCACCCTAAATTACCTTCATATGGGGGGGGAGGGGGGGGGAGCCTCTTGAAGAGGATTTACTTTTAATCTACAAAAACATCCAACATAAATGCCTGTTCTGGGATCTGTGACTCAGTTCCTACAATTTCAGTGTGCTTCCAGTATAACACTGGACGGGTCACTTGAATGGAGTTTCAGAACCCCTTTCATGGTGCCTACATTGTGCCGTGCTGCCACAAGCAAGCTTTGCCTGTGCTCAGTGCTGCTGGGAGCCCAGCGGTTGCCTCAACACAATGCTGTCTCCAAGCTCACATGCTTACACTCTGGTGGGTAATTGGGTTTGTTTGGCACCACGATGATCACACACACATGCCTACTACCTTATCCATGCCCAGGCAGGCGATGAGACTGCCTGAGGGCTACTGAGGATCATCCTTGTTATTCCTTAGCCTGGTGGAAACTCTGAAGGAGGAAGTCCATCACAGCAGCACCTTCTTCTTGGGAGCTGGTGTCACTGATTCAAACCCTCTCCTGGGGATGGTAGTGACAGTAGAACCTCATTTTCAGTCTGCAAAGGGAGTTTTGCGTGGTATATGGTGTATGACCATATACCACTGTATTGCTAGTTCTTCTAGTACTAAGCAAATAGCAGTTTAGCCCAGTAATGCCCAAACTTGAAATGGGGACTGCTAAGAAGGGGTTGTGGACTAGAGTTAGACAAAATTCAATTGAATTTTTGATATTTCTCTGTGATTTTGGGGTCACACAAAATGAATGGTCTGTAATTGGGATGACAGAGAGAAGCATTTGGGAATTGTTAGTTTAGTCCTTTGGTTTGTAAATAATCATTCACAAGCTGCTCCTTTTCCCCTTCCCTGCAAATTCCTTAATGTGTCCCAGTATTTTCTGAGTGTTTTGGCTGAAAACGTTCCAGCCTCCGCTTTGCACACCACATGTTCACCTCATCTTAATGGTGATTCAGAATCCACGAGGTGTGTGAGTCACCTCAGGGATGTGGGATTGTTTCTTATTCACTGACTGACATGTGGGCACTTATACAGGGGAGAGCATAATATTTGCTGTAGATGGTAAACAAATAAAGGAAATAAAGAGCAACAAACACAGTAGTGGCTGAAAGTTTGGCAGAAATATGCATTTGTCTTAAAACTGGTGAAAGTGACAGAATTCTTGTAGTTCTGCCTGGGTATTAATGAAAAATTAAGAACCTGTTCCACTAATGTCAGTCAAGTTCATTACAGGAGTTGCTGGGTAAAATTGTGTAGCTTCTGCTAATGAAGGAGGTCAGGCAAGATAAGCAACTTGTCCCTGCTGACCTGAAAACTGAAAACAGGAGTCACAGCAAACCGAGCTTGCCTTGTTTGTTCATAAAAATTATTCCCGAGCCAGTTGTTTAGATTTTGTCCATCTTGATGAATGGTAAAAAAATCTCAAATTCCTGCTGCAGCATTCCTGATGGTGAAATCATGCTCCTAACCACTTTATTGTGATCACTATCTTAGAACTCTTTCCCTCTCCAAGCTTATTATTTTCCTGTTTCATTTCAGTTCCTATTTTTCCACAGGCTTTAAAAACTCAAACTTCTAAAACCTCTTTCGTGTTCTAAAAGAAACTTTATTCTGCTAGCTAAGCTCAGGTTTACATAGTGAAGACTGCAGAAAGAGACATTTAATGAACCGTGGTTATGATGGGTTGTGCTGAAAGCCTTACTCAGTTATTATAATGTGTCAAGTTATCTTTGTTTTTGAACAAAGATAGCTTATCTTCATGAGTTATAAAGCATGAAGTTATGTGCATGCCTCTTCAACTTTTTGCTCTCTTATAATATCCCAGTTTTGACTACTAATGAATATAAATGAAGAAGGATCTAATAAGTACATAAGTATCAAACACCAGGTCAGGTTTAAGTTGTGCTCAGAATATTTCTTGGGGTAGTGGGAGAGTGATTAAAACTGCTGAAGTGGCTCAATACTGCAAGAGTTCAGCACAGGTCGGTAGGATTTCATGTGCCTAATTCATGGTGTGATAAAGGAAATCCTTCCAGAAGTCATTGCTCTGGCCTCCAGTATTCTGCCAGCACATGTGTTGATGAAAATTATTTATTCGGAAGAGGAAGAAATCACACACCTTGAACAACGATACTCAAAGGCTTCTGAAGAAGTAACTAAACCATATCCTCTGTTAATTACCACTCTCCAGAAGACATATTTAACAGCATGATTACAAAAACCAAGGCATATACAAGGCAAAAAATATTCATTCCCTCGAGCCAAAAGCTGCTTTCAGTTACACCCAAGAAACCACATTAAAGCCTCCTGCCTGAAAGGTGCCAAGCCATCCTCAAAGCACCGAATCCTATTTGCTGCCGTTGACATCAGCGAGCACAGCAGGCGCCCACGGCATCCCGTGGCAGCTCGGCACTTGCCAGATGAAGTGCCGATGCCCTGGTACAGAATCAAACACACACACACATATGCCTACATCTGCACCCGTTGTTGGCCTTGGCAGTGCTGGCATGAGCTGGACTCGTGCTTACGGGCTGAGGGGAAACAGTCCCTGCAGCAGAGCTAGGCTCAATCCAGTGACTATTTTGATGCTAGAGGTTAACTCCTGTCCTCTTGGGGATGATTAATTTTGGTAATTAGCTTTTCTCTTTCTGTAATTTCTGGGCAATGATGCTGTTAATGAAAGAGAGTGAAAGAGAAGCGGAACTGGAGTCAAAGTGGGCTGGCACAGCTGCAAACAGCTGAGCACCTCTCTGCCTCCTGACCCGAAACCACACGGCTCCTTCAGACCCTGGCGCCTCTGGAGCAGAGGCTGACAAACATGCACGGTCCTGCCAAACCCCAGGACGATCCCGAAATGTGCTCCAAACAGGATCTCCGGCAAAGAACGGATTGCTCTAACCCAGCACACCATCTAGCGTCAGGACATTTAAAAACACTCAGTTCCCCCATGCCCAGCTGTTTTGTTCCAAAGCATTCTAAGTATATATATATATATGTATGTATATATACATACTCTTTATACAGTGCATTTCCACAGTCAGGGTCTGCTTTGTAAAGTCTTCTTGTTGTTGTTTTGTTTTGTTTTGTTTTGTTTTGCTTTGTTTTTTTTTTGTCCGGGGATCTCCTGAGATTACAAAGGGCAGCAAACTGCTGCTCTCTGGAAGGGCTAGGAGTGAATCCAGCCTGGAATAGTTCTCTCCTCTGAGGCTGTTTCATTAATATTGCTATTTCATTCGTAGTTGTGCTGTAATACTGCATGACAATTTATAGACCACTGAACAGACCAGCTTCCTACCCAAAGACACAAGTGGCAAAGGTGTACTGCTGCTAAGCACAACAAAAGGAGCAGGAAATGCAATAAGCAGGACATACAGATCATACTTTGCACTGTTAAAGCCAGGTAATGCTCATGGACAGTGATGTGCTCAACAAACACCTCCAGGATTATGTATTTAGACGAATATTTGCTTTTCAAGGACCTCATCTTCACCAGGTTCTATTATGTAGGCCATTCAGCTCAGGGTAGATACAGTCCTTAGACTGCGTTTTGCAGTTGTTTTTTTTTTAACCACACTTTAGTGGCAGTAACATGCAGAGGAAAAAAACCATATTTTTGGCTGCTAGCAGTAGGCAAGATTGTATGCTAACCTCTGGTCCAAAAAATTGGAAGCACGTGAGAATCAGACTCCTGTCTTTCAGGAGACACCAGTATATGCAAAAAAAAAAGACCTTCTTGCAAAAAGTGTCACTGCTGAACTTGTTATTGCTAATGAATCCTATTTGCTTGGGTGATTTTGGGACTTAATAGTCCCTGGAGGCTGCTGAGCTGCCCAGGAAGGTGAGTCACTTTGACAAGGTGTTCTCTTCTCTTTTCAATGTACTGAGGCAGCACTTTCAACCTTGGAGCTTTGCTGTCTTTAGAAACCATCTAATCATTTTAACTTTTTTTTCATTTATAGAGCTATGATCCTATCATTTTCTTTAATGAAAAGAAAAATCTGAACTATTCAGGTGAAAGCTCTATTAGAGACAATAATGAATACAAAAAGTCCATTATCTTGGATCGGGGATTGTTTTCAGGCAAAAAACCCTATTGCTTCAGTGACAGATAAAAGTTTTCTTCAATGTGTTATAAAAATTGCAAGGAAAAATAATCTCACCAAAAGTTATTTTCATTAGTTTCATTCTCTTAATCATGAAAATATTTCTATAATTGTCACGATGCAGCAACATCTTCATTAAAAATAACCCTTAGAAGATGGCCTAAATTACCAGACAGGCTCTCTATTTATAGATTTATGGACTGTGTTGCACAAATTAAAAAAACAATTATCTTCTCGGTAAAAATCCTAATGGTGATAATTGTGCTGCGGCAGATAATATCAGCATACAATAAGATTAATTCCAATATTGCATATTCGTTTTTCTCATTGCTACAGGATGTGCATGGAGGGGGTGGTATTTTCATCCTACCAAAACACATCCCTTCCTGCTACAGACTCTCAGCAAGTGGCAACTTGTTTTTGACTCTACTGTTACCTATAACCTAGAGCCCTGTTAAGGTCTTCCCTGTGGGAGTGGTGGGTGTATGTTCTGGCTCAAGCGGCCATCCCTTGGTTATCGGGGACTGAGGCATGGACAAAGCAGTGGATGGCCCGGGTGACATTTCATAGATGTAGAAAAGTACTCAGGGTGCCGAGTGGTTCGCTTTTGGTGAATCCTAGTGCCATCTTTTGGAGGAAATAGGAATATGCCTTGACCGGCGAATATGCCCTTACACATTTGAGGAGCGCAACTCTGGTTGTTCTGTTGCCAACAGGTTCTGTTGCTGGGGATGATGTGTCTGCAGTGCATGGCTGGAGAGGTTCAGGGTTTCCTAGGTCCCTTGCTGTTGCAGCAGCTTCGGGAGAGAAACCAGGGCTAACTTTCATGAGCAGGACCTCATCTCAGGCCAGGTAGGACAGTGTAGCATTCAACAATGACTATGGGGAGGTCCGGACCAGCGCTGCATCAGGGAGTGGGTAATGGGCTGGGGACCACTTGTTCCTGGGGTAAGCACACTGTCACTCACACCACAGGGACCTGTTGAGGGAATGGGAATCATTCAGGATCTTTCCCTCAGTTCTTCCCATGCACTTCAGCAGCAGCATGAATTCAGGCTGTGGCAGCAGAGCATAGACAGCATGGTGTGCAGTATCTTCCCAGACCACACTGCCTTCATCTTCCACTCTCACACACCTCTGTCTCTCCTTTGGTTGCTCAGGGAGGGAGCAGGCTCAATACTACAGCCTACTCAAAGCTGGGGAAGGGGGTACAGCCCAGACAGAAACTTCAGGGCACATCTGAAATACAGAGAGCATCCAAAATTGTCCTTTGCCTCTCACTGGACACCCAGCTGTATCCCAGGACTAAAGTGATGAGAGGACAGGGCAAAGAGACTGCATATGACTTGTGTTGCAAAATATAGCCCTCAAAAAGCTGGTTACAAACGATTTGGCAAAACCCTGCAGACCACTCACTACTACAGAGCATTAGGGGCATGGAAAATATACACACACGTGCACACGCACACACTCTTCTACTAGCATCTGAGGGAAGCCCTGACCCATGCCTGAGGGTGTCCTGCGTGCCTTCTGTGACTGTGGGGACAGAGAGGACAGAGGCAGGGAGGGGCCACGCTATGCTGCTTGTTGTTGGATCATTGCCTGCAAAAGACCCAACCCCACAAGTATGTGCCTCAAGATGGACACCACCACAGGAGAAGTGCAGTGGCCATCCAGGATGAGAAAGAAGGTGATTTTGACTTGGTGTTCCTCTGCCCCAGCATCCCTTGACATAGGCTGTGCTGGCAGCCTATGAAGCTTTTGTCCTCAGCCCAGAGATGATGAATGCCGGGGCTGCTGGCATGGCTGTAGCAGTGGGTTTGGTCCCAGCCTGGCAGCCCACCTTGTCCACTGCTCTGCAGGAGCACAGCCAGAGGAGCCCTGCCCCAGTTGGTCCATCCTGGCCATTCTGCTGCCAGTAACACATGAGTTGTAAATTCACTTACCACCTCCTGTATTTTTTAAAACAGATTTTCTGCTTTTCTTGCTGAGGAGAAAAATGCCTGGTGCCTTGCACACCCACAGCTCTGCGAGCAACCTTGCCTGTAAGGACTGATCAGTCAGGGTGTCCAGCTGTCATTGGAGCCATGGCTTCTGGATCTCAAAGTCTGAGCTAAGTAACAGGAGGAGTTTCAGGAGCTGACTCAGTTAGTCACTGAATAATATGAGGGAGGGTCAAAGTTGAAGGCATGAAATATTTTCAGAAGCCCAGCATTCATTCTTGTACTTACTTCAACAGTCAAGCAAACCATACCACGTCTAGAAAATGGTCAGGCCACCTCTTTCTATAAGAAGTGCAGGAAAGTAAGCCTTGAGAGTCTCCAGAAGTCTAATTATAAGGCTAATTGCATAAACCATGCAAAGTCCAGCAGGTATATGAGAGCACTGCTACTTCCCTGGCAGCCTGTCAATTCTCCACATGGTTCACAATGAACCCTGCCCAGATCACTTACTGGTCAGACAATGCCACAAGCACCCAGATCTTCTTTAGTGTCTCATACTACATTATTGTTCAGGAAACTTGTTAGCATCTTTGCAAGAGTGATTCTCCTTACCGATGTTTGGTAGCCTTGAGATAGGTGACTGCACAGATGCTTGTGGGATGCTATGACCCTGAAGGCTCTAAGAGGCCCCAGAAACTTCACAGAATGGATTAGAAAATGCATGGGCATTTTTTGCTGAGTTCCAGGAGCTGTAAGGCCTGTATTTCCATCTGTGTGGGAGAGCTTGTTTAGGTAGAGAAAGTCACATTTGCACATCAACATGTGGGTGTCAGACCAAGACTGTAGACTTCAGAGTCAAGGCTACTCAAACACAATCCCAAATCTACATCATTTTTCAACTCTTTTTTTTTTTTTTTTTTAAGACTACCCCTAGCCCCACTATGGGGACATAAAACTGCAAATCACAGTTTTGAAAAGTGCTTTGGTGAACTATTTTTTAACAGTGAATATTTTGCATTTTACTGCCTGGTGGCTGCCTTTCCTGGAAAGTGGATGACCCCCGTTGCTCTGCACTTAGCTTCAAATACTTCCCAACAAATGTGACTTTGTTAAATGGCAAAGCACCAGGGGAAAGTATCTGGAATGTCTGAGGGACTGAAGGACACAAATCCCATCTAGACTATCAGATTTGAGAGCCTTAACTACTTCAGGTCTTTTGGAAACCTTATAATCAGTCAACTAACTAAATTTTTCCAGGTATTCTGACTAAACAAAGTTGCTCTACCTCTTCCAGTTTCTCTATGTTTACATTGTATTTCGCCAAAATTTAAGAAAAAAAAAAAAGCATATTAGACCCCAATGATTCTCTGGAACATAATTATAATTACAGAAGAGCCCACCAGCTGTTTCTGAGAAATAAATGACTTAGCCACAAACCAAATGTCTCAGCTTTTAGCCAAAGTAGGGAAATGGAAATGCAACAGTAACTAGGAGCACCTACCATGTCTCAGCTCAAGAGCTATTCCAGTATGTACAGTGGAACATCAAAAATGTTGAAACAGTGACTGGTTTCCCACCTTATAGACAGCTATGCTAAAACCTTTCACTGTGATCTTCATCTAGTAGGAAAAGGGGAGCATATTGAATTTGGCACACAGCAGGACATACACACTGTATGCATGAAACTTCACTGGTTTTTAGTATACAATTAAAATAACACGAGTGAACAAAGCCATTTACAGAGTGCTAAGCCAGCATTTTATACAGCTTATGACAAAACAACAAAGATATATGGTCTTATGCTTTTATACAGTCTCAAATGATTTATTATATACTATACAGTTAGCATTGTGATACATTTAATTGTTGAATTAAGTGGTTAAAGAAATGAAAAATGCTGGTTAGCTCATTTTGCATAGCACTCATCAGTGATTGGAACTGGATATTACATTCCCAGTGCAAATTGGCAGCATTGGCAAGGCTATTTTACAGCTGTTCAGTGCACAGGCAACATTGTAATGAAGTTGTGACGTGAAATGTTTGTGGAAATTGTAATGAAATGTTAGCTGAAAATATAGTAAAGTGTTAAGTGTAGAAAGAGAAATTAAGTATAACATTTACAAACTCCACTGTCTCCTCGGCTCAGGCAGCTTCAGATGTTACTTTAGCCTGGGTGTTCTAACTTGCCTCCTCCTACCAAATGGCACATCACAGTTGCTCTTCAGAACCTCCTTTGGCCTCAAGCACTTTGAATTAAACCTGATCTTGTTTTTATTTCTTTTTTTTTTTTTTTTTTGTTCTCTTGAACTTCTAAATTCCCTAGGGTCTATGGCTTCCTTTTTTTTTCCACTTTCACCTCTCTTTCTGTTAACCTCTTGATATTCATTTGCTGTTTCCTCCCCCATATCCATCAGATCCAGCTTTCATTTTCCATGCCTGTACAGGACAGTAAACTGTGTTTCTCCAACTATTCAAGCCTCCCTGGCATCCCCTGACCACATGCAATTCCCCTTTCCTTAAGAGGGAGGGGAGGTTGAGCTAAGTCAACCTCCTTGACTGATGCCTTATCATTCCATGTTTTGATTCTCTGGTTAGCTCTCTGTTTACTGATGACTCAGATCTGATCTCATGTCACCATCATCAATTCAAGTCTAACACTTAGCAATCCTTGCAAGAATGTCTTAAAAGTCTGCTGACATACCCTTCGATAAATTGCTAGTAAGGAGACCATTGTCATGACACTTTGCTACCTCCTCTGACAGCACTTCATAACTCTTCTTTCCCTCTTGATTTTGGCCTCTTTCTCCTATTTTTCCTTTTCTTTTCCAAACCCATCTGATAATAGCTCTGTCATTTCCATGCATCCTTGTTTGTATGCCTCCTTTCCTGCCTCCTCATCCCCTTTAATCTTCCAGGAACAGCCAAGGTAACGGCTTTTATTTTCACACCTATTTTAAGAATCAAGACTTGTTCTGCTCCAAAAGCTGTGTGCCACTTGCTTTAGTCCTAATTTTCTGTCCTTTCCTTGGAAACTCATGGTAGGATGTTTACAACTTGCTTAAAACCATAAAGAGACATTTACAACTTTTCAATAGTTGCAACCAGCAGTCATTCAGGGAAACAGCAGACGCTTTAGTCCCTTGGAGATCCAGACTGTGAGCTGTCTCTCTGTGTCAAAAGCTGAGACAATGTCCAAACACCTTCTACATGTTTCCTGGATTTATCCTCAGAGCACGTTAGAACCAGACAAACTCTCCCACCCTCCCTCCTTAAAGAAAGAGCTGGAATGGAAAATGTAAAGTGAGTCCTGGTAGAAAATACAGCTTCTTCCAGCATTCATTAGTCTTGCGTATTTAAAGATATGAGTACTTCAAGGCAACATCTGTTAGTCATGATATGTATTTACTATATCCAGCACAATAGGATCCGACTCATGATTGGGTCATCTAAATGTCATTCCCATCACATGAAACTGAAATATATTTGTGTACCAGACTAGTGTTTCTGGGAACTGGACAGCATGGGGTGATTTTTCAACCATAAAACAAATGAATATTTTTACTTTCCTCTTTTTTTTCTTCCCCTTGTATTTTGACTTACAGTAATGCAGGTGAAAATAACCCTCCCCAAACCACAAATAAAAAGGGATGTTATTAAAAAAAAAATACCATTTCAGTGGCCAGTGCTGTTGCAGATATACTGGAGAGCTTCACAAGCCTTCCTGCTCTTCTCTACAAGAGTGCAGGAAAGTGCACTTTGAAGCCCTGTATTGTTCCTGACAGTTCAGCTCTTATGTCTCAGATGGCCAAGGGGTCTACATTGCTGGTTTGCTGAAACAAACTGGTAATTTTGCAAAAATATATGAAATAAATGAGTGAAAGATATGTCTAAAACTTAAAAGTTATCTTTTATATCCTCTTAGGATTGCTTTGAAGCCTAAAAGGACCATGTCAATCATTTAGCCCAAGTGTCTGTGCCTGGTTTAAGAATCCTGTATTCACTTTCTGCACAGCAGTTTTCAAGTTTCTGGTGGAGAAGAATGGCATCTTCATCATGAAGAAAAGTGGAAATGTGTAGGCATTTTTTTGTGGCAATGTTACTAATGATTATCTAATATTCAGCAGCAACACATTGCTGGGTGCTCTTGTGGATGTCCTTTTTCTGCCTGAAGCAGCTTTCAGTCTGTCTGGGTTACAGATAGTCCAGGACTGAAATAAACACTGCACAGTTGGGCAAGATGAGCTGGTGAAATTAGTGCAGCAAGTTCACAACAATAGTCTGGGAAAAGCTTCTTAGCAGTCTGTTGGTGGAGATATTGATGATGTTTTTCAGTTCATGAGAAAGAAACAGCTTAAAACAAGGAAGAACATGGAATATCATTTAGAGACGAAGGGGTGAAGGGTCTTTTAGATGCTCAAGGAAGGCCTTTCAGATAGGTGATGCTACAAACACATTAGCTGCTTGACTGGGGAGAGAAGAACAGACTCCAGTGGGAAGAAGATGGCAGTCAGAAAAGTTGTAGATGGAAATGGTTTAGACAGTAGGAGACATCATGCCTGCCTGTGTGCAGAGACAAAAAAAAAAAAGGAAAAATAAGAAGGGCCCATTAACAATTATCAGAGAAGAGGGAGAGGTTTGTGGAGTATGTCTAAGCTTGGCTAACATCCAGACAAAGTGAGTGTGATAACAAACTACAAATATTTGGAAAGCTGTAAACACTGAGGCAGACTAGGAACTCTGGAGTGTGATGCATGGGGAGTGTAATCAGAAGAAATTGCAACATACAGTAATAGCAGGAAAACAGAAAATCTTTGACAATTAGACGTATTCGACTCAGTGTTATGGGAACTCTCTAGAGTTGAGACTTTTTTGAATGAGAAGAAGGTTAAGGAAACATACAATAGAAAAAAGTTCTGTAGTAGTGAGGGGAGTGGATGGGGTTTCCCAAGTAGACTTTCACACTACTTCTTCTAGGATTGTGCATAAAAAACGACTCTGCCCCTTATTCTTTTATAAAATATATATTGCAAAATATGCTGGTACCCAACCCAAGAAATTTTCTGAGACTGATTCTGAGAAGTCCTCACTCAACTGGTTTAAGGGTACATCTCCTGGCACTTCCTTGCCTAATCAGCTTGTTTTATTTAGCTTTCTTGAAAATAAGTGCCTTTTTAAACAATGGTGATCATTACATTTTGAAACAATTTTCCACATTCCACTTGGCATAATATTATTAACCAGCTCACCAAGTAGTCCCCCTCCTTCAAGCAAGGTTCTCTCTAGGTCATGCATCTGATGTAGTCTCAGCTGCTGGTACCTCAAAGGATCCGTCACACTGCCCTAAGGGCAGCAGTGGAGCCAAGCCACTTTGGAGGTTGCAGCTGAAACCTGGAAATGATCAGGGATCCGGGACAGTCTTCTGAGCAGCATCTGCTTCGTGAAAATGGTGTGACTTGCTCAGAATTCATTTTTATGTTATCTCTTGCTGAAATCTTATGACCCACTTATGTGATCTGCACAGAGGTGAAGACATAACCAGAAGGTGAGAGGCACAAGGGAGTGCATAGTCAAGAGTATAATGCCTTGACCAAGTGTGTGTATATGCAGTGCTCATTACGGAGGGAGGGCCATAGTGATAAGCAAGGAGGAGGCTTTGTGAACTCCTTAGTCCTTGCCTCCCTCAGTGTAATGCCAAGCGCTCGAGGATGGCCTCCTCCAAACCCTAAGGGCTGTGAGCTCTTAGCCAAACTTTGATAAGGAAATGCTTTCCAAACAGCCCAACACAGTGAGGGATGTGACGACTCCAGTGAGGGGCAAAGAAGAAAAAAAATATCTTTACCAAGAAAGCATAAGGGAACTCTTTTTTTTACCACCAGGCATTGCTGCCAATAACTGGGCTACCTGTCACTCATGGAAGGACTTCTCTTGCTGATAGCAAGGTCTCAGCCAAGCCCAAGGACTAGACACAGTCTATGGTAAGCTTCCATGTTAGCACCTAATCCCCTTTATGTAGGTCCCAAACGCAGGCAGGATCTGCTGTGCAGGTATCTGAAGGCTCCCTCCACTGACCAGATAGGGAACTACGCACTGACATTGCATCAGGATTGCTTCAGGAGGCAGTTAAAATTCAGGCATGAGTTAACTGAACCCTTTGGACAGATGAGGTGCCATTCTGACTTACCAGTCATTGATGTAAGCAGAGACTATTCTCAGGGCCATTCTCCCTTTTCTCACCATCACTTCCCACGTTACAGTGTAGCTTCTCAGACAGATATGTATTTCTTGGTGAAAGATAAGCGCACATGTATATCTCTAAATTTCAGGAAAAATAAAGCTTCTACTTTCAGAGCAGTCCTCGTGGTGCTGTAATGAGATATGATACCTGGCTGCCAACTGATTTTAAAAGAAGTCCTAATTTAAACAAAGGATCACAGTTATCAACATGACCAATAGGTACAAATGTGGATTCATCAGGGCCATATTGTCCATGCATCCAGGTGCTTAAAAAGCAAACAGTACATTCAGTTGAAGTCGTTGGGTCTGGCTGAGCCTCATGTGAATGTCTCTCATGGTATGGATGCAGCGTTGCTCAGCTTCTCTGAGTTTTTTGGCTATATCAGGCCCATCCCTTGTCATGGTCTGAACTGGGGACCAGCCCTTACAACTCTGGCCTCGCTTCAATCTTCCTGGCTCCCAGTAGCAGGGCCAGATTGAGTAGTGGGCAGTGAGCATCAGAGATACTACCATGGGTTGACTGCCTGTTTTGGGTCTGTCAGTGCCCTGGGACACTGAGCTGGTCCTTGTCCTCCAGCAGGAAGACCCTGTGGGGTAGCTGCTGCCCCTGGGTGAAGAGGCCCTGCAAGTAGCACAGCGACCTATCCCAATACAGTAGTAGTAGGGTTTATTCATCCTTCACTCTCCTCTTTATCCTCAGGGTTGCAAAATCCAGGTTTTCCAAGGTTCCTGGAAAGCTGTGAGCTGGTCCTGGGGAATGGTGTACCTCTGGGTGTCCTTGATTAGTTCACCAGTAAGCTACCTGTGGCCTACTGTAGGATTTTGCTCTTCGTCATGAGGGGTCTCCATCATTCCATCTGCTGTGACTCCATCCCTGTCACAGGGTTTGGACCTTTTAATATCAGGATGTTTCCATTGCACATGATAGCAGCCAGGCAACACAATCTGGAAATCCTGCAGGCAGCTCTGTGAGCCCTGCAGATGCTTTGGAGGCCTTTAAGCACGTCCTTGCCAATCTAAACAAAGACGGTTGTTTTATCTGGATTTTTAAGTGTTTAATTAAAAGGTGGTTCAACAATACACTTACCATTTTTTAGTTGGAAGTACACATGAAGTAGATAGCAAGAATCTGTAGATGTATTTCCACTGAAAGGCAAACTATTATTCTTATAGTCAGCATGTAGGTGTGCCTACTATAATTTTCAAAATTACTGAGTGACTAACCTTTTCCAAGAGTTCAGTTTTTCTAACCTTTCTGCGAGTTTTTATTTTTTAAGAGGTATAGACTTACAGTGATTATTTCCCAAACGACCAGAAGGCTTATGATGCCACTGCTCAGGTCTCAAGCATTAGTAATAGAATCCTGTGCTTATGAACTGCCACCAAGACACCCATAACATAGGAGTCTGGCAAACAGGCTCCCATTGCACAGCACTGATTAATGATCCACAAAACAGATACGCAGAATATTTGCTATAAAATCTGAAACCACACCCCTTTTGTCTGAAAAAGAGAGAAAAGAACAGCAAAAAAAAAAAAGGGATACAGTTGGAGGTTTGAGCTGTCTGGGGTCTCTGCAGTAAACACTGCCTGCTGTGGAGACACACTCATAAATGTCAGTGCTGATCTTCCAGACCAGTTCTTCAGCTGGTGTTGCAAAAAAATGAGAGTCATGCCATTAGGCAGCAGATGTAGTTTTGGGGCCCGGGGTACAGTATGCGAAACCTCTAAATCTAGAAGAGAAAGAAAACATCCCGCCCTTTGTAAACAGCCAGGATGGACTGCAATGACAAATTAACAAGCTACCATAGACTCCATTCTAAAGTGAGGAATAATGGAAGTTATTCATTATTCACTTTATTTACTAATAATGATACAGTATGTATTAATAGCAAGGGGGCATGGTCATTCAACACATGATTCAGTATGAAAATACATCTCAGGCTGAGATTATGCTGCATAATCTGATGGCAACAAAAGATCATTTCTGAGTATCAGTATTCTTCCTTAGAGGCCTCCTTTAGACTTCATTTTCAATCTTGGACATGAAGTTGTCAAAGAACTGGGCATGGTTGCAATCTCTGGGCAAAAGAAGCTCAGGACAGGAATGGCAAGGCACTGTTCAAGAAGGGCTGCAAGTATTTTAGCAAAACTTAGCCTGGAAAAGAAGATACACAGCACCTGTCCACTTTGAATTTAGACTTAGCATTGCTATTTTCACGATTGCCAGATTTCACAAAACAAAAGTTTTAAAACCAAATGCCTAGCACATTTTAACATGGTGAGTAGGAGATCTGATAGGTGTGTCAGGCACTAAAAAGGCAAATGCAAATGCAAACTACAGTGTCAATCTGAATTGCCATGCTAGGCCAAGCTTATTTTATTACATACATTCTGCATTCTAAGTACTAATATGTTCATAATGTAAACATTAAGCATACAGAGTTAAAATTCAAGGCCACAATATTTTTGATTGTCCCTTTTTTGTGTCTTTGGTTGGCCGAGATCAACTCGTAGTGTATAAATGCATAAGTTATATAATAATTATATAAAAAGGAAAAAATAACATTGACTTGTATACTTCATTCTGACAAACGCACAGCGTTCGCGACTCGATAAAGAAAAACTGGCGCCCGCCTAACAAAAATACTTAGATGATTTTTGATTTTGGCAGTCAGGGGTTGTCTCTTGCTTTAACCAATAGAAAACAAACTCCCTTACTAATGATGAGGTTTTAACTGGTAAATTTTAAATATCAAACACAATTCCAGTTTTACTTTTCTTTTAAAGAGATGCATATTCTGATTTCTGAATTCTTCTTTTCCCTTTTTCCACTTTTTCTTAATACTATAAAAACAAGTCTGTTCCTCCTGTAATACTGGGAATGGTATGATACTGAGCAATATATTTCACAAGTCCAAACAAGTGTTTCTTCATAGTCCCAACACTACTAAGTTTTCAGTCTTTTCAGTCTCTACTGGTGAAGAAGTTTTTTTCTCCCATTCTCAACACTTTCGTCCTCCTCTTTCTCCTTTCTGTTTCCTCTGTCAGGTGCAGGCCTCTGATCTACAGTCATACACTTGCCCTTCAGCACATTCTCATTTCCAATGTTTGGCTCAGGGTTCCTGTAATACTGTCAAGGAATCTTAAAGTTTGGGTTGTCTTCACAGTTTCAGTAGCTGATAACACTCTGATGAATGGAAGGCATTGGATTTTAACTGAAACAATGCTGTTATATTCCTGATCAGCTTCAACACTAAATCAGTCTCTTTTTGTTGATATGTTTCTATTTTTTAAATACAGGCAGGATACTTTTTTTTCCATTTTTTACCATCCTCCCCCTCCCACCCCCCTTTTGTAATGTTTTGTATATTGTATGTTAGGTCACTATAGACTTATCCTTATATTGCTGTAGTATAGTCCCAGTTTTGCACTAGCAAGATATCAAACTTTACACATAAGCTTATCAACTTTTTAAGACCACTAGCTTTCGCAGGTTCTCCTTATCATTTCATGCTTTTACCTACTATAGTCTATTTTTATTTGGTCCACAGAGTCGATGCCCATATACATTACATTTTAGTATCTTAATAATCCTTGAATGTGTCCCTACTACAAACAGTCTTTTTAATGTGTTTTTGGTTTTTTCCCAGTCAAACCTTCACTAGTCTCTTTAGGCACTTTTAATTCATGTACTCCAATAGAGTTCATTGCAATTCATCAGGGACTGTATCCCAGCGAGAAGTGTCTTTCTTTGCTTTTTCTGGTGTTTCTTTTTCTCCCCACTTAGTAGTAGGTGCCAAGATGAGAAGGCATATGAGCAGCTGGCAGCCTGGTATTGGGGTAGATGCCTCCAGTTGGTGAATTCCAGTATGGATTAGGGGCTGCAAAAAAGCTGGACGATGTTACGGGTAAAGCAGGTGGGTGGGGAGCTACAAAGTTCATCTTCTGAGGGTGCGCATGATAGGAGCTCATGTAGGGGAGGTCTGATGGGTATTTGTACATGGACGACTCTGGGGGGTGAGGCTGGAGAGCCTGAGCAATTCCATGGAAATCAAATTTGTAGGCATAGCGCTTACCATGAACCTTAGTCATAATATTTTTATCATAGTAGTAGCGAAGGGCACGGCTGAGTTTGTCATAGTTCATGTTAGGCTTGCTTTTCCGCTCCCCCCAGCGCCGAGCCACTTCGTCAGGGTCGGTCATCTTGAACTCGCCATTGGTCCCCTCCCAGGTGATGCAGTTGGAGTTGGAGCTGTCTGAGAGGAGCTCCAGCAGGAACTGCCATAACTGTATCTGCCCACTCCCTGCAGGGGAAAACAAAACAGAAATGTCAGGACTAGTGACTAATAACGTTAAGACATCAACTCTTCCAGGCTCTCACATAGGACCCTATTAGGAAATGTTGCAATGTTGGTTCCTACTTCTTGGTCTAAACTAGTCCCCTTTCTCCCAGCCCTGTCTCATGAAATCCTAAAGAGCAGCGATAATGGTAATGTGTCATGTTTTCCCTCATCTGAGTGGCAGAATGCCACTACATGGAGATTTTATAGTTACCTAATGTTATTCAGTGTAGACAATTGATGGGGAAATAATACAGTGCTCATTTAGGAAACTAATTTCTAAAGTTCAGGACAAGCAGCTTTCACTTGCGTGACATTTTGCTTGTTCTCACAGCATTATGTTGCAACTAAATGTTCTCTGCTATGGAATAAGCCTACACAAAATGGAGAAGTTTAGAGAAAGCTGGGCTTGTGCCAAACCATATCATCCATTTGCAGCATTTGGGGAAATGCAGAACGGAAACTTATTAGCTTGCTGTTGCACTGCATACAACCATAGGGCAAAACATTTGCAAGAACAGTGAAAAGGTCCATAAAATATCTTGTCATTGTTCTATGTCAAAGGAGTTTAAATGACTATTGAAGTTAAGACTTAAAACGTTGTTGTTGTTTTTTTCTCGTTCCTCTGCCAATTTCAACTTAAAAAGAAAATAATTAGTCTGCTGTCAACTTTGCAGAAGTGTTTTGCCCTGAGTTATAGGAAAAAATGTGATCATTGTAGGCAACTGAAAGTAGATTTCAAAGGGCCTTGCCACTGATATTAATGTTAAAAGCTTAGCGTTTCTTAATAAAGCAGCACTGAAATGATGCAAAATACAGCTGAAGCAGCTTGCAAGGCAATCTGTTTCACAAGCACCATGTCAGCAGAATTTGCCAACCAGCTTGTATGTGCTAACCTCTAAGTACATCTCTGACCAGGAATCGGTTGGGTTTCCCTTTTTTTTTCCAAACCAGATATGTGGGTATAATAAACAAGCTTTTCTTTAGAAAGCTTATAGTAGCAAATTATAATATCAAGCTAGAGTAACATCTGAAATCCATTAGCAGTTTATACTTCAGTGCAACTGAAACCTATATTCATTTAAATTATATTTATCCAAACTGTCCTTAATGAATTTCTTTTGTTCCATTAACATGCATTAAGTAAACAAACAAACACAAGAATCCATGGTATGAGCAAGGCATGCAAGTTTTAGTACACGAAACATAACAAGAGGATTAGCCTTTGCAAATCAATAAACAGTTCAGCACTGGACAAAACACAAATTTTTGAATAAGCAATCCAACATATGTTCTAACATAAACACTTGCCTTCCAAATGTAATATATAGTCCTATGAAAATAAATGGTTGCTGTCAATTTCCTTTTAATGAGAGAGCAATTCTACCAATTTATAAACACAGAAAACATGTTAAAGCACAGGAATGATGGTGTGTAGGAATTCCATATCCAAATGTTAAAAAATTATCCCAACCCAGATCATGTCAGTGTCTCTCATAGTAAGGAAGTCTACCAAATGGACGCTTGACAAAATTGTAAAAGCCAGAGTTTATGAACAAATTAAAGGCAGGTAGGCCCCTGCAGTTAAGGTCAGTGTCACCTGGAAATGCACCACCTTAAGCTATTTGGAAAACCCTATTCTTAATACTTACTTAATTGCTTTCCTATGCTATGCAAACTGTTTAGAAAGTATACTGATATAGAAGTGTGCTCGATGTCACTTGGGACAAAGTGAAAGGAAACAGATCAGTATTTTGGCAATTTTGTGACTTGAAAAGCCATACAATGGTTGTAAAAAGAAACGTTACTGCTGCAGGTTGAGGACACTGCTACATGGAAGAAGGAACCCTGTGCCCTGTGGCTGTTAAAGCAAGGGAAATAGGAAGTGGCATATACGATGTCAATCTATTGTGGCAGATAATGATGTTGATTATGGTAGTGTACGGCCACAGTGTGTCCTGTGGACTCAGAGCAGCAACAGTGAAATCTGCACAGTTCACAATCAGTGTTATTAACTCACCAAGAAGGTTCTTTGTCTTTAGCTAAAATATGCTACAAGTCCTGGTCCACAATGTGCCCCGCTGCTGCCTTCTTAAAGTGGGAGAACATTTTTGAAGTGTTTAACCCAATTATTCTTTGCAAATACATTATGCTTCCCTGTTTTTTCCCTATATATTTTTGCTGGTTTTGGTTATTCATCCCAAAATTTTGTATTTGTCAAGGTCAGTATGATACTGTATTGTGGATTAACAGAATTTAGGACACATATGCCACAGATTGGTAATAGACTCATGCCCTTCTGGAGGGGTACCTGGAGGCCATGTGGGATATTTTACAGCATGTAACAAACTCCCAATGTTTAGGCAACTGAAGTGAACTATTGATGTGAGGAGTTCAAATACCTCTAGTGAGGTATTTGACTGACTAAATGTAATGATTCTAGGATAATTTAAATATGGAGAGCTATATTAGCTATGTCTTCATTGAATATCATGGGAAATAAGACACCTAGCTCATATGTAGACACCTACATGAACATACAACAGCTCATGTGTCTTAACCTGTGACCTCAGTCCCACCCTTGTGCAATTTAGAAACCTAATCCTGAAACACATTGGGTATCATCAGTTTCCACTGAGTCATACTGAAGAGTGGTAAAATAGGTCACATCACCTTCCAGGTCTGGCTTTAAAGCTGAAGTGGGGACACTAGCAGTGAAGACAAATCCTCTTAAATCAGCAAAATCCCTTCTCACCTGGATTTGCAAGTCGGCTGCTGGTCGGTCCAAGAATTTGATAAGGATCTACAAAATTTTGAAAGAAATATTTAAAAACATGTAACAACGATGTAAAATATTTTAGGTGTTATTTTTTAACCTTGTAAGGAGTACTGTAGACTGTCTGATGTAATAGCAGGTCCAATACTGGGGAAAGTGATTCCTTTCTCTACAACACAGTATTTGCATGTTTTCCCTTAAAATTGGGCATGCAAGAGAACAACTGCAAGGATACACATTTGCCTTTTTTATTGTATTAGTGTGCACAAGGATATACTCAGGCACATTGTAAATTTGGCCCAGAAGTATTCTAATTCCTCCTTAAATAAAGCACACATACATGCAGGCATCCTTTGGAACTATCGACCCTTGCAGCTTGCCAGGGCCCACAGGCTCAGACAGGTAATGGGGTGAAATCCCTTCTACAAAGGACAGTGGTCTCTCTTCTTGTGAGGCCACATTTGTTTTCCCTGGGCTCTGCTAACCCTTTCTTTGCCAAAAGAGCCTCCAGAAGAGGGCAGGGACTGCATGGCTAAACCCAGACAATGTGTCTGGGTTGATTCTTCTTTGTCACTGGAGGCCAGTGAGAGATTCCCTGTATTAACCTTGCAATTCGGGTTTTTAGAAGAGCCTGTGTCAACTGCTAAATGCCTGTAGCATCTCATTATTTTCCTCAAGGGATTCCCTCCAGAAATGAAAACATATTTTGGCCTGAATTGAAGTACAACAAAGGCTGTGACGGAAGTACAAAAGCCAAAGCGATGGGCTGCAAGCACAGCCCAGAGCTCCTTGCTGGCTCATCCTGCCACTGGTCTGCCTCGCCTCTGGACAGCTGCTCTTTAATGGCCGCCAGTTTTACAGTGAGGAAGATAATCAGGTTACATTCCTTACACATTTAAATAAACTGTGCAGCTCACACACAGCCATTAAATGATCCTAAGGACTTAAATAAATCATCAGGATATTTCTCCAAAGATGCTTGTAGTTGGAAAGCCAGATTAGATAAAACACTATTTGGGCAAAAAGCCGTATAATGCTTCCCAGGCAGCACGCATGAGATGTAGTCATGAGCACAGTCTTATTTAGCTATAACAAAACCCAGGATAATTATTTGAAATCCATATGATAAAAACAGGCTCAGGGTCTTCTGAGCTAAGAATATCCTCCAAATCTCTTTTATTTCTTACTTCTACCCCTTTGCTGTTAACAAAAGCCATAACTGACTCAGAATCTCTGTAGCACTTTCTAGCTATCTGTCCAAAACACAGTCAAGTTCACAATGAGCGATTAGGTCCCACCTTATAGGTCAGCTGTTTTGAAAACAAAATGCACCCATTTTGCAAACCCACTATTCTACAAACTTACGAACTTCTAATTTCTCCTTGGTTTCTCAACAGACTGAAAATCCTTCTAATTTTTCTGTTAATTTTAGGAGTCCAAATCAAATAGGTTTCTGTATGCTGGAATCCATCAAATAGAGGAGGCAGGAGACCATCATGGATAAGCAAGGAGCTGCTAGAAAAACTCATGTGGAAGAAAGAAGTTCACAGTATGTGGAAAAAGGGACTGGTCTCTTGGGACAATTATAGGAACATTGTCAGGATATGTAGAGATGCAACACGGAAGGCCAAGGCCATTTTGGAATTAACTCTGGTAGAGGAAGTAAAAGAGAACAAGGTCTTCTTCAGATACATCAATGGTAAAAAGAATAGGGAAAATGTGGGCCCGCTGCTAAATGAGGTGGGAGCCCTGGTGACAGAAGATGCAGAGAAGGCAGAGTTACTGAATGCCTTCTTTGCTTCAGTCTTCACTGCTAAGACCAGCCCTCAGGAATCCCAGACCCTGGAAGTAAGAGAGAAAGCCCGGAGGGAGGCAGATTCTCCACTGGTTGATGAGAATTGGGTTAGAAATCACTTGGGTAAACTGAACACGCACAAATCTATGGGTCCTGATGGGATGCACCCACAAGTGCTCAGGAAGCTGGCTAATGTTGTTGCTCTTCCACTCTCCATCATTTTTGAAAGATATCATGGAGAACAGGAATGGTTCCTGAGGACTGGAGGAAAGCCAATGTCACTCCAGTTTTCAAAAAGGGCAAGAAGGAAGACCCTGGAAATTACAGACTTGTCAGCCTCACCTCCATCCCTGGCAAGGTAATGGAGCAGCTCATTCTAGAGATCATGTCTAAGCACATGGAAGAAAAGAAGGTTATCAAGAGTAGCCAGCATGGATTTACTAAAGGGATGGTGTGACTGAATTGGTAGATGCAGGGAAAGCAGTGGATATTGTCTACCTTGACTTCAGCAAGACTTTTGATACAGTCTCCCATAACATCCTAATGGGTAAACTCAGGAAGTTAGAAGAGCAGACAGTGAGATGGGTTAAGAACTGTCTGAAAAATAGAGCTCAGAGGTTCATGATCAGTGGCACAGAATCCAGTTGGCAACCTGTAGCTAGCGGTGTTCCCCAGGGGTCAGCATGGGTCCAGCCTTATTCAACATCTTCATCAATCACCTGGATGAAGGGACAGAGTGTACTCTCAGCAAGTTTGCTGATATGAAATGGGGAGGAGTGGATGATACACCAGAAGGCTGTGCTGCCATCCAGAGAGATCTGGACAGGCTGGAGGGCTGGGCAAAGGAAAAACTAATAAAGGTCAACATGGATAAGTGTAGAGTCCTACACCTGGGGAGGAATAACCCCATGTACCAGTACAAGTTAGGGGTAGACCTGCTGGAAAGCAGCCCCATGGAAAGGAGCCCACCTGTGAGTCCTCGTGGACAATAAGTTATCCATGGGACAGCAATGTGCCCTTGTGGCCAGGAAGGCCAATGGTATTCTGGGGTGAATAAAGAAAAGCGTGGCCAGCAGGTCAAGGGAGGCCTCTACTCTGCCCTAGTGAGACCACATCCGGGGTATTGTGTCTAGTTCTGGGCTCCCCAGTTCAAGGGAGACAGGGAAATACTGGAGAGAGTCCAACAGAGAGCTACGAGGATGATTAAGGGACTGGAACATCTCTTATCAGAAAAGGCTGAAAGACCTGGGGCTGTTTAGACTGGAGAAGAGAAGACTGAGAGGGGATCTTATTCATGTTTACAAATAACTGAAGGGTGGATGTCAAGTAGAAGGGGCCAGTCTCTTTTCAGTTGTGCCTTGTGATAGGATGAGGGGCAATGGTCACAAACTGTAACACAGGAAGTTCCACCTCAACATGAGGAAAAACTTCTTTCCTGTGAGGGTGATGGAGCTCTGGAGCAGGCTGCCCAGAGAGGTTGTGGAGTCTCCTTCTCTAGAGCCTTTCAAAACCCATCTGGATATGTTCCTATGAGGCCTGCCCTAGGTGATCCTGCTCTGGCGGAGGGTTGGACTCAATGATCTCCAGAGGTCCCTTCCAATCTCTACCATTCTATGATTCCCTTGCTCCTGTACATCTTGCAGCTGCTAGCATTTCAATTGCTGTAGAGTATATGGTCTTTTGACATCCTTACCCTCCACCCTATATCTAAACAGAACGTAAGTACTTTGTATAACAGCTTTTTCCCTCTGCAAGTTCATCACTTCCCTTAAAATTACTAAAAGCAATTTTCAATGACCATGGGAGCTTTCATCTCAGATCCAGATGTAGAGCCAACTCTCACATGTCTGGGGATTTAGTGGTCACTAGCTGGAGATCTCACCCTCAGTAAATTTGCAGATGATATGAAATTAAGTGGGAGTGCAGATCTGCTTGAGGGTAGGAAGGCTCTGCAGAGGGATTTGGACAGGCTGGAACGATGAGCTGGGGTCAACTGCATGAGGTTTAACAAGGCCAAGGGCTGGGTCATGCACTTCGGTCACAACAACCCCATGCAATGCTACAGGCTTAGAGAAGAGTGGCTGGAAGGCTGCTTGGCAGAAAAGGACATGGAGGTGTTGGTTGACAGCTGACTGAACATGAGCCAGCAGTGTGCCCAGGTGGCCAAGAAGGCCAACAACATCTTGGCCTGTATCAAAAACTCTGTGACCAGCAGGACTAGGGAGGTGATCATGCCCCTGTACTCAGCTTCAACACTTGTGAGTCCGCACCTTGAGTACTGTGTCTAGTTTTGCGCATCACAGTATAAGAAGGACAATGAGGTGCTGGAGTAGGTCCAGAGAAGGGCAATGAGACTGGTGAGAGGTCTGGAAAACATGTCTTACGAAGAGTGGCTGAGGGAACTGGCGTTGCTTAGTCTAGAGAAGAGGAGACTGAGAGGAGACCTTATTGTTCTCTACAACTACCTAAAAGGAGCTTGTAGTGAGGTGGGTGTTGGTCTCTTCTTCCAAGTAATTAGTGGCAGCACGAGAGGAAATGGGCTTAAATTGCCCCAGGGGAGGTTTAGATTGGATTCTAGGAAAAGTTTCTGCACTAAAAGAGTGGTGAGGCATTGGAACAGCCTGCCCGGGGAGGTGGTGGAGTCACCATCCCTGGAGGTGTTTAAAAAATGAGTAGATGCAGCACTTGAGGCTATGGTCTAGTGGTTAGGGAGATGTTGGGATGAAGGTTGGACTTGATGATTTTAGAGGTCCTTCCCAACCATAATAATTCTATGATTCTATGATCTCATTAGTGATATGAATCAGATATTGTTGTTTGCTTCTGGTTGGTAGGTTAGAGCTGTCCTTCTCATCACATTCAACAAACCTCATCATACCCAGCATAATTCAAACAAAATGACACCTACCTAACTGAGGACGCTGGTCTTCTGTTTTGGGAACTGTTGAGGATGATGGCTGAGTAGCTGAAAATGGAAAAATCCTTGTAGTTATTTTTCCAGTTTGGAAGTTGTTTGCCAAACCTGTGCTAGGTGATAGGCCTGGGACTCCTGCTGCTCGCCTCTCGATGATGGTCACAGCAGGATTTAGCTTTATAAGACTATATGGTCATGGACTTGGTGGAGTTCAAGGAGGGATGTGGCTGTCCCAGTGACTCCACCCAGTATTGTCTATACACAGCTCACAGGTTTTCCAGCCAAGGCACAGGTAAAAAACCTCCAGAACTGAATGCTGTGGTAACTCCTGTCAGTTCACTTCAGAGTTTATTCATGTTGCACCAGATGTTCATTAGGCCTACAGGCTAGATATATGCAGATGATTTTACCTTTTGACTGAGGACTGGGATGGGTGTGACTCGTCCATGCTGATCTTCTGGCTTGCTCATAAGGCAAATCTGCAAAGAAAAAATACATTGATTCATATAGATATGGAATAAAGTGTTTATGTCCATAAGGCACACTTTTCTAGGGAACTCACGGGATTGGAAAAATTACTGAAATTATACACCTTGTTAAAAACTTTATTGTCTGAAAAAATAACAGTAACACATTGCCCTCTGCATTGCTCTTTAGAAGTGTCTATTCTTAGATGTCTGAACTGCACTGAAATAGCTGGTACAATTATTCTATAGAGTCTGTATTTCCAAAGGCTCAAAGTACTCCCTTTGGTCCCCTTCCTCAGCCCAGGACACCAAGGAGTAACACACACTGCACATCATGGACAATTTATGCTAAAGTCTTGCAGAAAAAGTCCCCCAAGGGGTCAGAGATCAGATTATGCATAAATCATGTACCATTCCCTCCCAATCTCAGTCTGTAACAGTATTTTCTTTTAAGACAGTAGACTTTAGTTGATTTAATGTGCCATTCTTTGCTAGTCTGTTGCCTTTGAGGTTAATCAGACTTTACAGGTTGAGTTTGAGAGTTCCCTTTTCTGCCATCTGGTCATAAGCAGAGCTATGTGAGACAATAAAGTCTTGGTTTTGTTGGAGATTCCTCTAAAGCACTATTATATGTTCGTGTTTGCACTAGCTCTCATTGCCATCAAGCATTTTATTGCGCTCTCTCTGTGATACTATTTCTCAATCTTGCAAGTGCTGTCTTCCTCAGAGGCACCCTCTGGTCTTACACTCACCATTGAGAATCCAACCTTTTGTAATAACTCCTGTGCTTTGCCAATCTCATTTGTTTCTCTTCTACTAGTAATTTAAAACTATTAATAATTCCCTTTCTTTTACTTTCCCTTCCACACCCCAGTATCTTCACAGATCTTTAAAACATAAAATGTGAAAACAGTGCCCATGCTTACATATTAACATATATATGTATACATATTGTATTTCTTCCAAAAAATGGATAGCTTTTTTTCCTGCTTCATCTATTTAAATATTCACTTCTGCTTCTTAGAACAAGGTCCTTAACATATCTAATTTTTCATTAGTCTTTTCTGTCATTTATTCATTACTTCTATTTCATTTAAATGCTTTAGCATATAAAAATGAAGAAACTAAACCATAAAAGCTTTCTTCATTAAGTATATGTAGTAAATTCACATGTCTGGTTTACCCTTGGAAATCTTTTGCAGTTGCCTGTGCTTTTCTATGGCTGGCTTTAACACATTAGATAAAACTGCTGCCAAAATTAGAGGCTTATGTAGCTCGCCCAGCATCCCAGGAAAGTGCAGTACCCATCTGGTCAAACTAGGTTGATGCAGATGATTTGATTCTTAACACTGCTTGTGTTTTATTTTAGAAATTATGCTTGGAAATTAAACCAGTTAGGAAGCAAAGAAACAGTCACAGACTGGCTCTGTGCAAAACAGATGTATCTCTGCCCATTTCCAAGCACCATGCACTGAAGTATCGAATGGAAATAAAGTGTAATGTGAAATTCACAACCAATTCGCCTTTAATTTATTTAGTCTGTTTGGCTTGAGGACCAGGCTGGCACTACCAACACTGTTGTCTCCTGGAATCTTACACATTAAAAATTTTGCTTTTGCTGAGATATGCAATTTATCTTTTCATTGCATACAAATGTGTATTGTCCCTCTCCTCTCCTCTCCTCTCCTCTCCTCTCCTCTCCTCTCCTCTCCTCTCCTCTCCTCTCCTCTCCTCTCCTCT
>WTSP01027078.1:127282-164216 GCA_025331215.1 Actenoides lindsayi | reverse complement strand
TTAAAAATGGCCAATCATAAATTCCTTTTCCCAAATTCCCCCCTAGGATTTGGCTAATTCCCCTTTTTTCTTTTTTTTTCCCACCCCCCCCCCCCCCCCCCCCTCATTTTTGACCTTTTTCATGTCATCAAGTCATTGTCTCCAGGGTCTGCTATTGCTTTCACATGAAGCACACTTTGTTATGGAAAAGCTTCTTTGCAGTCTAGTTGAAATGTGACATTTAACTAAAAGGAAATCCCCAGAATAAGCCAACAGAATGTTTCTTTAGAGAAAACGGAATTTCTGAAAAAAAAAAATTCTTTTTTATTTCCAAATGAAAATTCTGACTTTAAAGATGTTTGTCAACTTTCAATTGTAAAAGATAAAATAAACCAATACTTTCAAAATCACATCATAGTTTGTTGTAGGAAATGTTTAGTTAGGATACACCAGTTTACACTGAAGAACAGAGATGCCCTGTATCCAAAATACAATTCCCACAAGTAATCGTGTAAACACAGGAAGATGTTGACATAAAGCATTATGTTTTGTGTCATTGTAAATATGATTTAGATAAAAATACTGAAATGGAGTTCACCATGTCTGATACGTGGATTTTTAAAATCTTTTTACTTCAGAAAAAACTAGTATTTTTCCATCAGAAATCAGGATGAAACAATTATTGAAATCATAGAATTCCTCATTGGATAAAAAAAAAATAAATAAATTTTTTATTCAAGTCCAGTGGAAACATGACCATAAAATAGTATTCTTTGACAGCAGACTCATTCTAGCCTTTCCCTGAAATCCTCTCAATTGGCATAGTTGTTTACTGCAGGACACCCAAGTCCCTCTAGTCTTATATTACACGTTCATTTTTGCTGGAAACTGCTGAAGAGTTTTGGGCATCCAGATTTACACTGCATAGTTGATAATTGTTTCTATAGCTATGCTTTGTCTTCTCATCCATATTCATGTCCACATTTCTCCATGCCATTCAAAGCTCTGGGGTGCTACTATAACCTGTGACCACAAGGGCCACAGTCTGCTTTAATGTTTCATAAGAATGTCTAACTTTTTTTTTAATATCATTTCTTCTACTACTGAGACTAAGCAGGTACTCTGTGTCACTCTTTATTTTGATAATTATATCAAGTTTCCTCATCCCCAGGCCCTGAGTTGAACCATTTCAAACTCTTATATCTTTCAACATGCTTGAAAGATTTTCCATATTCCCATGGCTTGCTCTAAGCTCTTTCTAATTCTGCAAATAGCCTTTTTGATAAGGGATGATTCACGCAGCTTTCTCTACAAGGCTACATTACTGATTTATTTAACGGCACAGTGAGATTTCCCATATGATCCTTACTTTTTTTTCCACTTTGGCCAAAAACTAAAGCACTGGCTTTCATCATGCTGTAAATAAAGACACTTAAATTAAGGTCTTCTTTCATGAGTGCAGAGGCTTAGCTTGAAATCAGTAAAATATACAAATAACTTGTACCTTATACTGAATTTATCAACTTGTATTTTCAGCTTTTAATGTATTTCCAGTCTGTTTATCTCTAGTAAGGCTTCTGGCCATCTGTACAGGAACCCTTTATAGGAATCTCCAGTTTTAAGTAATGACAAAATCATATGTCATCTCTAAGTTTTATATCAAATTTCATTGTGTCCTTTTCCCAGTTATTAATAACTATAGATCATAGCAGAGAATGATAAAACACCCATGACTTGATGTCTGTTATTTGGTGTTGGTAACAGGTTAAACAGCCAGTTCTTGATCTGTTTCTTATGATAAGCTTATTTAACTTTTATTATGATTAGTTGTGACACACTTTGTATGCACTGGATCAGAGATTTCCTTTTAATTCATTATTATAGAAAAATACATCTAGCAGAAGAGTTCCAGTTCCTAGAAACTGAGCAGGGTGGATTTGATCATATAAAGGCCTGGTACCTGTTTCTCTAGCTATCTTTTTAAATTATCCATTAACAAATCTGCAGATATGCATATATAAATGTATACAAGTTTATATAAAATAGTTACTTGCATGTACTATCCTGGATTACACTGCACACAAAAGATAGATAAAATTTGTTACCCAATCCCCCTGTCTTTTTAATGAGAGAATGTATCTTTTCACAAGAGGTCATTCAATTCAACTGTATGTCCGTTCAGAACACTTGGATGTATGTCTCTGGCTCAGTAATAGATTTCCTTTAAATTTACTACTTTGCTGCAACTCCTCACAGTACTGTGCACTCACTACTGGAAAAGCAAATGTCCAGCATCTTTAGGGTGAAGGGTGATATAAAGAAAAAGTTTAGCTTCTTAGCAATGTCTTCATCTTTTTTAGTTACCTTTAGCCTTTCACAAACCAGCACACCCACAATACTTTAATGGGCTTCAAACTTTCGAGCAATAAGAACTTTCTACGGTTTTGATTTTACTTATTTAGTCTCTTAAACTCACAATCAGACATTGTGAGGTTTGTTTGACTCCAACATAAATAAAAAGTAAATAGCAGGAGAAACACGTATCCTGTATTTTTAGAGTACTTTTCCCCAATATACTTCAAATAGCATTATAATAGAGGGTATTCTTGCCTCATTTTACAGAGAGCAGAAGCACATTGAAAAGTGACTGTGCTGGGACAATGCAACAGAACCAGTGAATATAGCTCATGTCTTCTGATTCTCTGGGTCTTTAAACAGTAGAGTATTGCTTCAAAGACAGAGGTGTGTGGAAGAAATGGACTTACTAAACTACTTTATTTAATCATCTCTCTCTACACAAAGATATATACATGCGCACATATATATAATATATGTATATAATGTGTGTGTTTTAAAAATGCAGCCTAATATTTATAAAAAGAGAGATGAAGGAGAAAAAGAATGAGATACTTGAAAAGATGAAATGAGTAAGATCACAGCATAGAAAAGGTGGTCACTGTTCGTACCTGGCCTGGTTGTAATTCTTTGTGTTGCTTCTGGATAAACTGATGTATTTGGAAAAATAAAAGTGGCACCTCCTAAAGAGAAAGAAGACATAACATCTAAAGATTCATTTTCACAGTCCCTAAGTTCACTGATATTTTTCCTCTTGTAGTGTCTCTGAACGAAGAGTATGAATAACTAATTTCTATCTTAGGACAGTTATATGTAAAAGTCAATTCCAACAGCCTTTGCACTTATGCAAATCCATTCAAATTACTGCATAAATGTTTGTGTAAAATCCATGTTAAGGGAGGAGACAATCAAGTTCAGTAAATCCCTTCTACCTTCACCACAATCACCTCCAGCTGGGCAGGTGGTTTCATATCTTCTGAAATAAAACTTCTTTGCCTTCTCTTCATTAGTGCATGCGCTTCTCAAACAGGTTCTTACTTCTCAAACAGGTTCTTATTTTCAACAGAGACTGTAGGCCCGGACCAAAGCCTGTTAGTGTCTGTCAGAATCTTCTCGCAGACTTTGGTCAGCTTTGGGTCAGACCCTCAGAAATATCATTTGCTTCACAGAGTAAAAAAATTGAAAATATTGAGCTTGATATAGAAAATGGTATCTCACTTATCTCAGGGATTGAAATTGCTCTAACTACATCAAGATTTCTCATGACCATCTCTGGGAATATGGAAAGGGTCATAAGGATTTGTGCAATTACTGTTGACTTCAAGAAGAATTTGTTTCTAGATCTTTTGGAGTCCTTTGAAAATCCCACTCCAGAGTTCTTAAGCCAACAGAACAACTAATTTTCCTTACGCTGATGATCAGCATGTTATTATTCACACTCCCAATGACAGAAATGCAGGCAATCTAATTTTGATGAAATGATTTTCAAAGTATCATTGTCAGTGCACACATAAAGAAAAAGATAACACACAGAACTGCTGAACAACACTTGGATAAGTGTATGTGGAAACTACTTGGCAAATTAGAATATGGAAAGCCAGACATGGAAAAGACCATCAAGTCCCATCTATTTTTAAAAAGGGCTTAAGGCATATTCCAAACCCCATCAAAGGCAATGGAAAAAAATTTGTTGCTTTTAGTGGGGTTTGCAGCAGGCCTACAGCACATAGTAGGACATTATGTCAAGTGGCAAACATGCAATCTCAAGGAGAGATCTTCTAATCTAGCTAATTTTGCTAGGAAACTCATTGCTGTTTACCACAGTGAAAAACTAAATGAAATATAAAAGAAGGATTGCAATCCAAGGTTTTATTTCTTTTTTTTCTTTCTTTTTTTTTTCCTCCCTCTTTTCCATTATCCTTTGTATTATCTTTTTCATATCTTACAAATAATTGTTATTTCTGGTCACTGTAGGTAACTAATACCCTCAGGCATGATCATGCAATATTTAAAACATCTTTAATCAGTATGTACGTCATACTATATGTACAATTCCATGCCAATCTTTGTTGCACAACTGCTATAGCAAGATAAAACTTATTCTGAATTATCATAAATATTTTAAGTCTCATCTTGTAAAACAGATGCTTTTGAGGCATGTATTGTATCATTCTCCTACCTACACTCAATACTTCTCTGGGCCACATGAACAGAAGGGTGAAATATTAACACAAATCATTTTACATTCAAATCAGACTTAGTGAAGATTACAACATCAAACAGTGGAGTTTCCAGCTCAAGTCCCACATAGATCACAAATGAGATGAGCTAACTGCCTAAACAGCAATTTTATTGAATTATATAATATATACTGCATGGGAGGGGAGACAGTTCCCATTCATCAGAGCCCACAGCACTTAGGCAAGCACTGAAGCACTTTTGAGCTCCGCCAACCTTCCACGGATCTGTGGAGTAGATCTGACAGTACAATGAGACAGAATGAAAAAAAAAAGTCCTCAGAGACAAAGGCCCCGAATCTGCAGTTATTCATGTGCAGGGAACCTATTCTCTCATAGGACACAAGAAATTACCAGTAAGGAGACCATTTTGCACCATCTGGCCCTGCATGATCTCACCTTTTTTCTGTGTGTCTATGCATAAAACACACACACAGCAAGGAGAGGATACGCTTATCTCTTTTCTGATTTACCATTTCCATTTTTAGCAAGCAACCCATAAAAAGGAATCCTGTGCTTTTAGAAGATGACCTATAGCAATGGGAGCAGTGCCAGCATTACCTGTGTTTCTAGCATGCATTAACCGTGGAGAGTTTTGTAAGGCCTTATCAACATCATCTGAAGTCAAATGTGGAAGAGGAGCTACAAAACAAAACAAAAAGCAACACCAAAATGAAAAAAAAAATTGTGAATTATCTTTTTAAACCATATTTTCCCCTGACAGGATTGTTTGAATGTGAATCTACTGACAGTTTCTGTCTGCAGTTTGGAGGGAGATGTGTGCGCTACAGCATAAACTAGGGCATTCATTTATTCAACATTATGAATGCATAGGATTTCTGACTGATTATTGACAGTGTGCGTGTGGAGAAGACTGCACCGCACTGGTGTTGCAATGCTTGTTTTTTTTCTTTAAAAACCATGTTCACTTTAACTTCTTTAAATGGAGGCAAACCTGCACAATTTCCTCAAGGTTAGATGAAAGCCCTCAAGTCAGGAATTCACTAGTCCCTTCTTTCTCTTTGAAATGCTAGGCATGTATTACAAGAAATTTGCATTTGGACTTCAGGGACTGTTTCTTTTTCCCATGAATTTACAGAACTTCTATTTAATTCAATGAAATCTTCCTGATCCTATTCAGAGTAGAGCAAACTGCTGTCAGTCCTTAGAATCATGCCTGGAATTAGCTTTATGAATCAATGTTTGCACTGTCATTTAGCATTCTCATCATTAAATGGAAAGAAATGAGTATGTGACCAGAAAAAACATTAGCACTGAATCCCATATGATTTTCTTCCTACAGTATGCTGATGAATATGCTGGGTTTCAATTTTATTTTTCTCTGAGATGGACATGCAGAGTGATTCCCTAACTCTTTTTGTCGATGAACATGAGTGAAAGCCAACTGAAATTAATGGAAATCTTTCCATCAAGCTCAAAGGGCTTTGGATCAGGCTCCCTGCTATGTTATTAGGAACAGCAACATTTGCAACAGACATCTGAAAACCCAGCTGAGTGTATCCACACCATTAAATCTAGGACTGATACCAACCACAGACTGATTGTAGCCACTACCATAATGACAGAAAACTAGCTTACTCTCTCTGAGGTAGTGTAGGTGTGACAGGAGGATATCTGCGTTATAGCTTGGAGTGAGTCTCTGGAAGTCATCTTTGGTCATTTTACACAGCTCCTTCCCATCAATGTTCTGGAACAGCAAGATGTCTACATCTGGAAGACCGTACTCCTTCACCGCCCATTCCAGCCACTGGCGTACATGGTCTGTGCTCCATAACGTAGGATCTGGTGGTATCAGAAAGCATAGTATTAGGCAGAGAGGGGAGAGTGATGACGTGCTGGACTAGTACAAAATAAAAGTAGACCACAATCAAACTGAAGAGACCTTAATCTGTTTACTGCCTGCTGGAGATACATGAGTGTTTAATTTGGCCTGTTGATTGCAAAGGAGAACGTAACTGTGAAAAACTATAAGAGAAGAGCTGTGAGCTCTGATCATCAACAACAAACCCGCTGCTGCTGAGCTTCTTCTCCCATTTAGTTATTTTGTCTTGTTATTTTTACCGACAGATTAACACAGGTTCCTGTCTTCATGCAGAGAATACTCTTTGGGAAACTATTTAAAAGAGCCCAACAGCAGCACTGCAACTTGTATCTTAACAATTGTCAAAGTTCTCCATTGAATTAGTATCTTTATTCAAGTGAAATTTCCACTCGGGAAAAAATACTCAGTATTGTTTCTTCGGCATAGGCTAAGTAAGCACTCACAGATTTCGCTGGTTACTTCAAAAACTAAAGTGGGACATGTTAAAATATTCTGCACTTCCTTTCCTAGACTGCTGTGTTGTGTTGGTGTACATTGCTACACCTGCATGGGTTTTTACTTACTACCTGAAGCATTGGCAAAAACATCTGGGGAAAAACCAAGTAGTTCAGATTTTTAGGAAAACATAAGGGCAAATACCTTGCAGTTTTGAATGAATCTTTGATTTTAAATTATTTTCTTTTTTTTTGCCCCTAAACTCCTCCTTTTTTGTTTCTCTTCCATTCTACTTTTTCCTACTCTTGAGGTACAATAAGCACCTATCAACATGAAGGTCCCTACAAAGGTCTCTAAGTACCTGCAGTGTACATCCCCATAATGGAAGACAGATCCTACAGTAAAGAATTTATACATTTTTTCTCAGAGAAAAATTAAAGCTAAGGGGAAACGACTTCATTGAAGAGTTTGTGTCTTCCAACCTACATGATTCTGTGCTATTTTGAAGACTGGGAATGGAGCACACAGAGATCAAATGGCTGTAGACTATCAGATTAAAGTCTGTTGAAGGGCTAGGACTTGAGTGACAGCCTTAACTTCAGTGCTGTTCCATTTCTTTTGACTGGTGTTCAGGCTGGGCTGAAAGAGGTGGGGACCTCTTTCCATAGGCTAGGAAGAGTCTGTCATACTGTTGCTCTCAATTCTTCACCTATTAGTTCCTCCCCTTTTCTGATGCTTCTCTTGGCATTTAAGTCATTGCAAGGCAGAACATTTTATCTTCTGGAGCTTCAGAGGGCTCCTCTATTCTCTGAAGTGCATCGACAAACGCTTAACAGAATCCCTCCATCTGGTATGAAACATATAGCAAACTAGAGAGATGCAAGTCTGATGGCAAACCTAGAGTCTGAATGAGATTGCCCACACTTACAGCAGAGAACTCTAACAACTGCATTCAGTTTGGTTTAAAATAAACAATCAAACACTAGGAAGTTTACCAAAACATGATTGTGCCTATCTTTTTTAAATGTTTCTTATTTATGATTAGTAGGATGTTACCCCAGATGGAAATAGGAATTTTGGTTTTTTTTTATTCCTAAACATTGCCATATGACCTGCACACTGCCTATGTGGCAGTCAAATAAAACCAACTAATTTTGACCCATACATTTCTTATAAGGATCTCAAAATAGCAAGGCTGTGACTGTGAACATGTCATTCCTTGAATGTCACTCAAATTCACCTCAAAACACACCTTCAGGAATACACTGAGGAAAAAAAAAAGATCTTGCTGAGCTAACCATGCTAAGAGTTACTAAAAGACTAAAAAAAGTGCCAAACGCCAAGAAGACAAATGTTTTAGAAGAACATTTAAATGTCATGAATTTCAGTGTGGTCTGCTTCCAGCTGGCAGGACACTTCATTATTCAGTGCATTATTACCCTTCTGTCTTCAGAATAGAACTGTCAATACCATTGCAGAGGATACTGCAACATATTTGTCCACATATGTCTTGACAAATAACTGAAATAATCACAGCTTGCAAAATTAGCCACAGTTAGTACTCTTGCATATCTTAGTAACTGAAAAACTGTAAGAATATTAAGCAACACAGCAGCAGCAGAAATGTTTCAGATAGGCACATCTCTGCTGCAGAGGAACTAGCAGCAAAGCACTCCCTTTCTGTTTGCATGTTGCAGGTGTAGTGTCTATGCTGTGTATATCCAGCGATTTATGAACACTCACATATGTCATGATGGTTTAATGCTCTGACTTTGGAAATAGGATGCTAATTATTTTGCTAACCAAGGAAAACCTTCCAGCAGAGGTTTGTTTGGAGGACAAGGCACACAGAAGCAAATGCCTTCTTGTCCAATTAGCTGATGAATCACACAACCAAGCTGGCCAAGATTAAGCCAGAATTTCTCAGTTGTGCTTTTATATTGCAGTGGAGTTGTCAGTTTGCTCATTAAAATGTTTTACACCGTCCAAACTAAAGGGAAACCTAGATAAATGCTTTTCATGCAATTTTTGATTTCACAGAAGGTATTGTGTTTTTAGCATGCTGAGGTCCAGACTGCCTTTGGTACTTGCAGGGATATCATGTGGTACAGCGGTCCTTTCTCTCTCCCACATACTCTGCACTTAGCTAGGCCGTGGTACTAGGAAATGTAAATGGCTCTTCATCTTGCCCACTTCAACGTGAAATACTTCAAAATGAGCTAGAGAAGTCAGGTAAGATCTTAGTGCCTGTAATCAGCCAGTTCTGATGCTGAAATGGGAAGAACAGGTTGAGGACGTGGCTTCACTGTGGTATTTCTCATCTCCTTCTCTTAATAACCATGGGAAACTATCACTGCTTTCTTCCTGATCCCCTGTATCACATTATCACTTTTCTCCAAATCTTCTTAAAAAATGTTAGTAGACTTAGGGGAAATAACAATTTTTTGCTTGAAATTTTTGTGTAGAGGGTCTAACCTGCTGGCACAATGACTCTTCGTTCATTGGTAGTCATATTTGGGGGTGGAACATGCTTCTCTTCCATGTAGTTTCCATAGTTCATCCCAACATTGTCTGAGCTGCTAACCATTTTCCCTCCTTTTGCCACGCTGCAGTCATCAGGAGAATTCCTAGACAGAGAAGAGAGGTGTGCTTCTATTATTATTCCAGACTCTACTAATATCCGCAGCAAAGAATCACAATGAATGAAATGGAAAAGATGAGACTCAAGCACTAGGGTTGGGCTGTCACTGGAAAACTCAGTACCTACCACCAAATAACTCTGCTGACTCCTTCAGTTGCCTCAGAAAAAAAATGACTAGCCTCAGTGGGCCATATATATATTTTTATTTTCAAAGGATCAGGCTCTTACATGTCTTGAAACATATAAACACTAACAATTTATTTCCAGAGACCGTGTTATAATGGAGACTTGTTCACAAGCTTGCTGAGCCTGATGGCTGCAAGTAGCTGCACTTCTCTCTCCAAACATCTCAGGGGCAACTCAGCAAACACAGAGATGCACTTAATACAAATTTGCTGAGGCAAAGCTATTATTAGCTGTCATTGTCCAAGCCTTGAACAAGGCTTGCCCAAGCCTTGGACAGCTTCCCATCTCCACTACTGTCATTGTTTCATGTGGGCCATGCTCAGTTGCACTTTGTCATGCAGTGTAGACACACTTCTACGTATGACTTACAGAAAAGGAACATTTGCACATCCGTGATTCCAAATACCACACACATGACTGGAAAAACCTTTCAGCTCCTGACTAGCACAGTCTCCATGGTACTGTAGTCAAGAAATGGAAATCTGCAGAGGATCTGCAACCAGACACCTCTTTAATTTTGGCTTTGCTCTCTGAATAGAGTCTTTAGGTTTAATATCCCACAGGGGGTTCCACAATGGCATTTTAATTGCATCACAGTTTTCTTTCTGGCAGACACAGGCATATTTGTCCCTTAATTTAAAGTCTACAATGTGTTTCATCAGAGAGAAAAATTGTTGCAAAAATCAAAATAAAGAACAGAGCCATGGGGAATACCTTTAAATGTAAGGAGGCTGTTTGGCAAGGGAAGGAGCTGGGTTTTGGTTTCTTTAGTGACACTACATTACTAACAAGCTCTCTTTTAGTCCTGCCATTTAACTCCTGAAACTGTACTATGGTCTTACTAAACAAGTAGGAAGTCAGGTCGTGACACTTCATTTCAGTTCCTTGCAATCCAACTGATTTGCAGTCTGGAGAATCGAGAGACTTTCCAAGACCCAGGCTCCTGGAAGCATGTTTGCTCCTTGTACCCCAAGATGTGTTTCACCCAGAGCCTCTTGCTCTCCCCTGCTCAGAAATCCTGTCTCTTGCTGCAAGTGTTAGGCAGCAATGCCATTGTAAGCTCACCAGTGGTCACAATGCAGGTGCGTTCCCAGAAGAGTTTTGCTACTGAGGACAAAATAGGAAAACTACAATTTGGACCATTGTCAACCCAACATACATCAAAAGGATGTGGCAGATATTTCATCCAATGCCCAAGTGACTTTGTTGAGTTGAATGCTTAGCACTACCTTGGGTCTGGAACGAATGCAGTTATAATTTTCACATGTGTTTTAAAAACTAAATAGCACTTGGAAAGGTGAAAAGATTTAGTATACATCTTAAATACTAAAAGTATATTTTAAGTATAACATTTTTTTTCTATACAGTGTTACTACTGATTTTACCATGCTGTGTTAATGCATATTTTTTTTTTTAAATTAACTGCTGATGGCTTTCAGTTTAAAAATAAAATATACCACAGAAACCATTCAATAGGTACTGTCATCTTCCTTAGGAGAAGGAACAGGGCCTTGAATGTTGCCTGGAAAATGTTGGCTTCACATACCTTTCTCAGATATAAAATATCTTGTGTGCCACGTAACATATTACATATGAAATCTGCCTTCTGTAAATGTCCTACAACTGCTTTGTCAGTCAGAAGAGTGAAAAATAACCACAAGGGAAGATATAGTCAGTACATGGTCTTGCTTGTCATTGACTGGTGGTTAATTTGAAATTTATTCAAATATTTCAAATTTAGCTTTTCTTCTCAGAACCAGAGTACTTGGGCATTATTCTCTCAGGTTGAACTTTTCTATCCCACTATGTACCTCTAAATATAATTTGAGGATGCAGTTTATTTCTGTCTGAACACAGCTAAGCAAAACAAAGTAACTTTCTCTTTCCGAAGTAAACATGTTGCAAAAGCGTTTTTGTGATGATTGCTTGTGACTAAATTGTGGGGTTTTTTTCTGTTTACCTTTAACAAATACAAATGGCATATATGCATAAGTGAGACTGCATACTAAATCACGTATATTTGGAAACGTCATCCAACAGCTGCCCTTATACCTGTGCAGATGCCCACCTTGACTCCCAAGGTCAGTTATGTTACAAAGGCAAAAGAAAAAAACATTTGTCCCACTGACTGACTTTTTAGAGGTGTTTTTGGGAAACAGGAGAGCTAGCAGCGTCCTTTGGCCTAAGTGGCACAGTCATTTTATTTTGGTTTTCTGTGAAAACTTGGGATATAGAGACATCGAAGTCTTGCTGCTGACGTGAAATATCACATCAGTGTTAGCCTACATCAGTTCTACGGGCAACTATGCATTAAGAACACTCTTGTAAATACTGAACTGTAAATGATGTGAAGGATCCAGTAGTAGCACACGGCTTTTGGCAATCTGACAGGGCTTCTGAGCTGGTTATTTGATCTGAATATAAACAGATGGGTGTGGGGAAGAAGATCATAACTAAGTCATAACTTTTCATTAAAATACAGAAGCACATGGTCAAGGGTTTTGTCCCTTTAGTTTACTGGATGGACAAGCAAATCTCCATTTCAGTAAGTCTTCTAGGACTCTGCTTAACTTCAAGCACGTAAACAGCTCCATGGGAGATAAAAGGACTACTCAGGTACTTCAAATTGTGCGTGTGCTTATGTAGACCACTGAAGCAAGGCTTAATTCAAATGGCTGGAATGGACTTCTGCAGAGTAGAAAGCAAAACTGAAAATTCATGCAAACACTAGAGAATGGTATTTTTAGTGCACAGGACAACAAAGAGTGATTGTCTCCAAAGGTTTGTTTTTAGGACTTTCTGTGAGTCTGCTTTATTTCTGAACCACCAGGGGAGCAGGGGCAGTGGAAAAGCAGCTTTCAGAAAGTATGCCCAGTGTAAAGGGTGCAGCTTTGCAGTGATTCATCCTTAGCTCCAGGTCTGAAATGAAACCTGAGATGTTTTTCTTCACAGCTGCATGTTATTTTTACGCTTTGTAAATACACTGTGTTACACCTGGAATTTACAAAAAAAAAAAAAAAAAAAGTGGAAAGAATACAATCATGCTACCCAAGAGCACTTTATCCAGTGCCGAGCTGATTCAGCTCTAATTGCTGAGAAAGGTCTGTTGAAGAAAGTATTCTGCCATGGGTCCTTGGACCTGGAAGCCTCACCTTTGTTCAGGGTTACTTAGACTCAAGCTGATTTGATAGTTAAATTTAGCACTCACTCCTACTGAAACCGATTGGAGTTTTGCCAGCCATTGACTCTGATGAAAGCAGATTTAAGTTCATAAATAAGTTTATGAAACACATTTTTTCCCCTTCACTATACTACTATTTTCCCCTTGTGACATAAACCACCTGTGTTGTGTTAAAATGTAAGATGTCAGAGAAACAGAGATTATGAATCAGCAAAATTTTACATGATCTGTGTGATGTTCTCATAATATAAACTCTTCTATTTAATATTTCTGAATTTCAGAGGGAAATAAATGACAAAAAAATTAATTCTCCAAATATCGACATAAATTTATAAGTTTATTTAATAACCACAACTTTGATAACTTCCATACAGAGGCCACTTACAGAAAAGGGGTCTCAGGAGAGTCAAGTGGTGTTAGGATATCTTTGAAGAGTTTTCCATGCATGGTCCCCATCCAGCCCATGGCTGGTCATGTCAGAGGATATGTTGAGCTACTAGGAATTTTCTTCTGTGAGGCTCTGCTGACCAAACCATGACACTGTCCTACAGGATAGATATTCCTCTCCTCACCTTTCCTCTACCATTTCATAATGCCAGTTATCTGAGAAAGAGGGGAATAACCCCAGCAGGGCTGCAATGTACCCACTCTGTCCTTACGTATAAGAGGGAAGGCTTGGCAAAGGAAGTTCCCTCAGATAATTTGGCCCAAAATATGTAAACTTATATTTAGCCAAAATGGCATCATATGAAGTTCAGCTCACACTGAATGTATTTCTAAGCATGGTGAGGCTTGTCTCCATTCACTGCAGCTACTCAAGTCATAGTGAATTTGGTCAGTGCTCCCCCTGTCCCCATCAATGGTTTGTCACTAAAAAAGTGGTCCATGAAGAAAAAAAACAACACTTCCCTGAAATTTCTTCGAGGTAAGAAGTAACTTCGCTGTTTCTTAAAGTACACCTGACATACTTTAGTCCTCAATATCAATTCAAAGGGTTACACAGCTGGAGCCCTAAACTCTCTTCCCTGCCCCTCTCTCTACCCTCTTCTTCTTCACGAATCAGTGGGATTCACATCTGCTGAGACCTGCCACAGCAGTGACATGAAAAGAGGGGTCCTGTAGATCCCCCTTTGGCTTCCACCTTGGCAGCAGTTACTGGGGACAGTCTAATTCTCCCTAGTAAGAAGGAGCCCATGCTTCCCAGGCACTGAAGCAGGAGTGCGGCTGCATCACCAGCTTTGCAGAGCCCTAGGGACTGCTTCCCTGGCACCAGTAGTGATCCTTATGGGTGCTACATAAGACTCTGAAAAGCACTTTCAGTGGTGGTATCAGAGGCCCCAATACTTGCTTTGACAGTTTGGTTTCCAGCAGGCACACTCATCACCCAGCACCGCAGCTGGAGGCAGCTGCGTGGCTTCTGTGTGTATACCAGTACAAGCCCTGCAAGGACACCAAGCCCTCTGCTCCTGTGCAGGCACCTGCCCTTAAATCTGCTGCTTAAACACGCTTAACCTGCTGAAAGGGAAACAGAGGTTTTATTTTGACTTCCTAGTCTTCTCATGAAAGCAGTGCAAAATTCCCTGCAGAGGACTCCGGCGTAACAGAGCCATTAAAATGTCAGAAAAAGCACATAGGTCGAAATATCCTTGGGGTGCTCACACAGGTTCTCACGCAACTGCTTAGCAAACTGGGCTGGGGAATTGCTTTTTCAGCAAGTCTGCAAGTGAGTAAATAAATGGGTGGGTGGGTAAGTAACTCAGTGCTTAGCTATAGCCTGAGTCACTCCCCCACCCACATAGGGCAGCTGTGTAAAGGCGATGCTCATCCACAGGAAACTGGACGGCCAGGGTGCAAGCAAGCTGATGGGGTCTGTGGAAGGGGGGGAAGCCCCTCGGGATCTGCACCACTGGCTAAAGCTGGCTTAAAGTGATGCTGAAGCCATGGTGACAGTCTGTTTACCTTTGCTATGAGGTGAGTGTCAAAAGCAGTCATAAGAAGACAAAAGAAAAGGGAAAAAAAAAAAAAAGGAAAACCAAAGTCCTCACTGGGCCATGCAGTCATGGAAATGAACTGCTCCATGTGGGGCTACACAGGGGCAACCAGAACAGTCTTCAACAGCCCCAACAGATTGTGGCCGTGGAGAGGCTGGGACTGGGACAGCCTCATGCTAACACACCCCTGCAGCATCCAATACAGGGGCAGACACCACTGTGTGGGGTGCCTCAGGCTCAGGAGGTGCTCAGGGTTGCATGGGGCTGGCCCAGGGATTGCTCCAAAATGTCTCAGTGGGTCATGTAGGGGTGCCTCTGGTTCCTTCCTCCAGTGAAAGGAGAAAGTAAACACTACATGCCAACACATTCAACATTGTTGGCTTTCTGTAAGCAAAACAAAAGATGCTTGTTTATTGAGTTGTATATGCAGCAGCCATTCATTTTCAATCAAACAATAAGTTTTGCTAATTGAAACAACATTTTCTTTTTTTTTTTTTTTCTTTCCCTAACTTACTTTCCCTGGCTATCTTGCAGTCCACAGCTGCTTCAAGCCTTAAGGCCATCATGGCAAATTAAGGCAGTCAGCATCTGGCTCACTAGAGGCCAGTCAAGCTATAAATATTACCAGCCTGGCTCTTTGTGTTCACGGTGTGGGGAAACAGCTGGTTTAAGTTTGAATGCACGTTGTCATTTCTCCATTAGTGCAAACACTTCAATATTTCTTATGTGTGAGGTTGGAGTGAAGAAAGGGAAAGAAGGGAAGGGGGTCACTAAAAGCCAAAGCTAAGAAATGATGTTCTGTATACACATAATTTACAATTAGATTGCTGCCTGGGAGTAGGCTGAAGGCTGACATGGTGATAGCTAGGCCAAAGCCACAATGACTTCCCAGTTGGCCTATAACTTTCAGGACCTATTTTCTCTTGTTTTTCTTTTATTATTTTTATAGAAATTCTATTATAATGGTAATGGATTACATTTCTCAAATTGCATTTCATTTCAAGAGCTTGTAAGACTGTTGTATTTGTGGTTTCATCAAATATGAAATACCAGGAGACGGCCTTTCCCAAACCACTTATGCCTTCTTTTGTGGCCAGAGATCATATAGAAAAGTTAGTAAAGAAGAGCATGACAGGCATAAACAAAAGTGACAACTAGTAAGGAAACTATAATCCCCCGTGTCTGTGGAATGGCTGCTGATTTTTGTGATTAGCATTATTGGGCTGTGAAGTCGACGTGTGCAAAATGGTAAAGCCAACAATTAGCCACTTCTTCTTATCTTCTGCTTTGTCTTAAAATGCTATTCCCAGACTTTAAATACTGAACACAGCCACTGATTCTACTCTGATGAATATAAAACATCTACTAATGAAGGGGGAAAGGAGAAAACTCATCTCTACCTACCTACTGACAGTACCTGTGCTGTGCCAGCCTGGGGGAACACCACAACCACTGGCTCTAAGTGCTCTAAACACAGTAAATACTGTACTAGAAATAAAGCAGTAATGCTAGCAATGGTCATAAATAATGACAGTGGTCATAAGTTTTGTGGGGTCCTATGTCATTATTTGAAGACTAATTTTATATTTCACTACACGTGTAAGAGCTTTTTGTTGCTTAGCACTTTTGAAATTCTGTCTATCCTCATCATCCTCTTAAACTCCTGAAGCTAAGCACACAATTTAAGCATTAGTAGTCAACCCAAAAAGTAACCATGCCAATTATGAATGAACACTTTATCAGAGAGTCGAGAGCTTCTTAGCTAGCACCTGCCAGACAAGTATTCCCTCAAAAGCGGCAAAAGAATACCTATAGTAGTGGTGAGTTGGGTTTGTTTTTCTCCTTGGCAATATTTGCCTCAAGAACAGAGCCAAATCATGCACACCCGCCCACTAATGTTAACCTGGTGGATATTCAAAGATGAACTTCTTGAAGTAGTCGCATATAAAGCCCTACATGGAGAAGATCCTGAATTTGCAGTTTTTCCAGTTTGGTAGACAACCACCCAGTCAGTGGGAAAAAAGATTATCAGTCTGAGACAACTAACACAATGTCTTTTTACACAAGAATCATGTTACTTCATATAGCCAGCTCCTATAAGCGCATTAGGAAAGTCATCCTCTTAAGACAGATCTCCCAGCTTTGCTGTAGACTGATAGAGTGGCTGACTCAAGCCCTGCTGGAGACAGAGGAAAGAGTTCCATTGACTGTCTTGGGGTTTGGGCCGTGGTTGTTGTTTAGTCTGAGCTGGGGTTTACCAAGAATACCAGGGCTGCATGCCGGTGGTAGGCCACCAGATGTGGAAGGGATGGCACTGAGCCTCAGCCATGGAGTTGTGCTCCAGTGATGGAAAAAGCCATGCCCTTGAAAAACAAGTGATGTCAGGGTGATTACTGCAGACCAACTCTGTTTATCCACATGTTGGACACACGCAAGGTGTTCACATGATTTAACCAGATCGACCTGTATCATACCACAGGCTGGAGCATAATGCAAAGGTGTCTCATCTAGCTTAAAGCACATCAGCCTGGGTCCTAGGAGCATTATGGCCTTGTTGTGTTGTCAACACCGAGCTCCGTATGGATGAATGCATCCTCCTTAATGACTGGGCACATCATCTGGCACATAGCTAGACTGCTCAAGGTACCTCAAGTGCTACCCATTCAAATTTGCTTTTGTATAGAACAAAATATTAGATTGGATATTAGGAAGAATTTCTTTACTGAAAGGGTTATCAGACATTGGAACGGCTTGCCCAGGGCAATGGTGCAGTCCCCATCCCCAGAGGTATGTAAGAGTCATGTAGATTTAGTGTTGAGGGATATGGTTTAGTCAAGGTCTTGTCAGTGTTACATTGATGATTGGATTCGATGATCTTAAAGGTCTTTTCCAATCTAAGAAATTTTGTGGAAACAGCTACCACTTAGGAGACTTCATATTAAGGAAAAGAGAAAAAAACCCAAAACAAACCCAAACAAAACCTCGAGGTTGTTCTGGACTCTTTGAAAAGTCTTCCTGTGTGTCAGATGCACTCAACCCAGTTAGTACAGAGACTCTTTGATGAAAATTTAGAACAGTAACATGCAAATAAAAATATTGCCAAAATAAGCCAGCACAAAAGACGTATTAAATGATAATATCATTCTCAAATATCTCTTGAGTAACAATTGGTAGCACTTAAATAACATTTTGCACGACTAAATCTTAAATCTTAAAACTAATTATTTCTAGAATTTCTCTAAAACTTAATATCAGCCAGGCTGATGCTGGCAAACTTCTGCAGCTAACTTTTAAAATGCTTTTTCAATGAAATCATCACGATGCTCACGGCAAGGGAAATTTATCTGTGGCCTGAATAAGACTCCATGTTCCACTTCAGACTCCCTTAAAAAGTTAGATTACCTATCAGTAAATGTAGTTTTTCCAAGCTACCTTTGTGTAGTACCACCCAGGAGCAAGGTAGAGTCTCATGGGTGAGCATATTCAGAGACCACTGAGGAAACCACAGATTTAAATGTTAAGCAGTACCTAGGGCCTCATGAGAGCATTTTCACAGAAGTGAATTCACCCTAAATACATAACATGAAATGTGTTCATTCATTGTAATAGAATTGCTCACACTTAATTTGATAAAATATGTAAAGAACAATAAACAGAAAAGCCAGTAACAGTATGACATATGTAACCTCCAGATTTGTATTATAGTGCCTTGCTATAACAGGGTGAATCACTTGGTCTGACTCAACAGCAATACATAGTGGGAAACAATATTATTACATTCAGGTGAAAGATTGATTATATGGTGGTACAGAAGTTCTCATTAGATTTATTTACCTGTACCACCATAATGGATTTGAAGAAACTCAATTTGATACCATCTGTGACAATCTGCATTATATATACAATAGCAGCAAGGTAAAAGACAGCTTTAATTTAAAATTTCCTTGCTTTATTTAATTTAAGGTAGGCCCTTAGGCAACATTTGCTGGTGCTGTGCAGCACGATTTAACTTCAAAAATACTGTAACTGTTAAAAAAAAACCATGTAGCTAATCCCTCTGCAGCACACTGAAAACAACCCCTGAATTTCATTCTAATGTTATTTCTTCGGTATTCACAGGAATGCCAGTTCTGAGACTGTCAGGCTTTGAGATTTAATGTAGGGCAATTACAGCCAAAGTATATCTGGGGAAAGTCCTAGCAGAGTGAGTAGGTTTCTGCTTTGTGTGGGTACTTAATTGTTGATGTGTAAGGAGTTCAATAAGCTCCTAAAATTTTATACCCCCTTCCAGATGACAGAATATATGGCCAGGAAGCAGCCTAACACAGTGAGAAGGGAGAGCTGGACAGCAAAAATTGCAACGCTAACTGTTCTCTGGTTACCACTTTGTGGGGTCTGGTACCCTGTTTTGCATCCTCTTTACGCTGTGTTATTCAGACCTAGGCTTCCATGTAGGAAGACAATTGCAGAGGATACTCTGGAGACCCTAGACGTAGCACTTCTGCAGCTCTGCGTTGTGGCTACGTTACTTTAGACTCCTTTAGGACAACCCCTATTTTAAAATGGGCATAAAAAGAGCAGGTACAGTTTTACTGAAAGTGAAAAGCAGCTCCAAGTTCTCTAGCTACTGCATGTGTTAATTTTTAACATATGAAGCAATTTTAAAAACGGAACATTTAATTTAAGGAAATAGGTTTATGGACTGCAAATGGAGACGGCTTCTGCAGAAAAGAAAATGCAAAGTAACCTACAGAATGGCAGGGTACACCTAATATAAAGTGTGGTCGATATTATGTCTGTGATGAACAGCAAATAATCTGTCAGGAAACCAGTGAAACACCAGCATACAAATGGAAAAGGCCTATGGGACTTTAGGAAGGAACAAATGGTTATCAGATTTGTAGGAGATGCATTTATAACACTGACCTGTAGTGATTTCCATATTGACAGTACCAATCAGTATCGTATCAGAATATTTGATATGATTATTTAGGAATAATTTATTACTTGTAAGTAATTTCATTTTATGCAAGGCTTGAGTTATAGACACTTTTTTCTACAACTGGCAGGTATGTCACATACTAGGAAGCATTCCAACTCCCAAAGTGCAGTAACACTATAAATATTACATACACACAAGTATGTGAGTTTCAGAAATGCTACAACATAGTTATATTTGTTACTTGGCAATGTTAGTTCTCCATTAAAAGTGTACTATTAAGATCTATCTTTTTCAGGGATGTGTTAGGCCTTATAAAATAATAGTTCTCTGATGAAATAAACTATATTTTAATTCAAAAAATATTTTTTTATTTTTGTGTTAAGTATAAACATGCAATATATGCATGAATATTTTTTGTTCTGTTAATCTATTTGGTTTTGTAGTTTGTAAATAATTTTTTTCTTTATTTTTCAGTATGTCATTTCTTAAGAATTGCAGCGAAGTATGAATTTTCCTTGTTTTCTCCAGAGTGTTCTCTGCACTGCTCTATCGATAGAGGAGGCTGTCAAATCCAAGATTAATAAACAAAATCCTGCTTCCATTGCTGCAGGGTTTTTTTTTTTAATTCAATATAGAAAATAGTGATATTTCTTCCACATTTCAACCATAATATGTCCTTTAGAAAACCACTTTTCTGATCAAAAACATTTTGTAGTTCAGAGGGGTAACTTGTACAGCCCCTTTCAGCAGCATATCCTGTGTGCCAGCTCACATGCTGGTTCATATTGGGAAAGAATGGTCACTGCTGAGCTTTTCATGTGCTGCTCAGCTAGCTGATTTGCACTAAACTTCAAGTCCAAATGATGGAGTGGGTACACCTATATTATTTTTATGGAAGAGGCATATAAAATTGCTTCTTTTCATCTCTTTGTTTCTGTAATGGTAGTAAAGCTGGTCAGAATGGTGCAAAAATGTGCCACTGGGGTTCCAGATACCTTGGCAAATCCTGGGAGTCATATCTTTTAACAATTAACAGTTCTGATGGGTAAGTATGAATCAAAATTATGCTTCATGACTAATGGAAAAATAGATTGATTTAAAGATAATTCTCTAATTCTCAGATTATACATCCTTGAAAAAGTAGATACCTCTTCAGGTAGTAACAGTGCAGATCACATGCACAAATATTTTATGTAGATAGTATGGAGACCAGGTTGCCTCTGAAAGGAAAGGCAGATAGTTGTCTTTGCAAAGGGCAACTCAGGCAGCCTGAACCAGCAGCCAGTTCCTGTCCATTGATTGTGCAGGAAGACAAAGCAATTCAGTGCATGCATACAGTAACAGAAAATAGCATAAAGGAAGAAGAAATGATAGGCATTATGGAGATACATCCAAGTAGCCTGTTTAATTCAGGGCTTCTGAATACTATCCATCCAAGGAAAGTATTTTGAGTTCACATATTCAAGGTGAACACAGTATTATAGAATGATTAAGGTTGGAAAAGACCTCTGAGATCACTAAGTCCAACTATCAAGCCAACATTATCATGACCACGAAATCATGTCCTGAATTGTCATGTCTACATGTTTTTTGTTTGAACACCTCCAGGGATGGTGACTCCACCACCTCTCCGGGCAGGCTGTTCCAATGCCTTACCACTCTTTTCAGTGCAGAAATTTTTCCTAGTATCCAATCTTAACCTCCTCTCAGGCAACTTCAGCCCATTTCCTCTCGTGCTATCTCTAGTTACGTGGGAGAAGAGACCAACATCCACCTCACTACAACCTTCTTTCAGGTAGTTGCAGAGAGCAATAAGGTGTCCCCTCAGCCTTCTCCAGACTAAACAATCCCAGTTCCCTCAGCCACCCATACCTTAGATTGGAGTGATATAAGCAGCAAGCCCCCTGCCCCCATCCCACATCGAGTGCATGTCCCCAGTCACCGGGCTGTAAAATATGCTGAACACGAGAGTCCCCTGTCCTGTCTTCTAAAGTTGAGCTGCCAGATGGGCACCAACATGTGAACTCTGGGTTCAGAGGAGAGTCAGGGAGCCTAACTCCAGCCCTGCATCTGGGACACTCTGTTCTGGTGGCTGTGCTGCAGTTCTCCACTCCCTGAGTTACCTCTGTTTTTATCCAATGACAGCACAGGCCCCTGGAGAGAATCAAAGGCACTGAGCACAGGATCTCTCTCTCCTAGTTGTGCACACAAACGCATGTCCACCCACAATGAGACTTTCAGGCCTCTCTAGATAGCAAGGCTGGATTTGTCTGTCTTACCAGGCACCCTCCAATAGCAGTGCGTGGCCTTTTCTGGACTCAGGCAGACCCTGCAGGAGCCAGGTGCTTTACTGCCTGGAGATGTCTGTGTTCAAAAATCAGAACTCCTCCCTGTCTCTACTGGTTTGGATTATGCTTGTGTGTGACAGAACATTTTCTATACCATGCTCTTACAGACTATACAGGTTTGCCTGGAGACCCGATTTAGCTGATCTGACTATGGGCACACATTTTGCTCTTGGTTAAGGGTCCTGACCTTGTAAATCTAAGTATACTCCTTACCAGGGTTGCTAACAAGGATTAGACAGGACAAGGTTTCAGCTAATATAAGACAGTATTATTGCCTACAGTTTTGTCCGTAAACCATCACAGCAACAGCCAAATACCTCTGATTCACAAACTGAGATCTAATATTCAGGCTAGTTACATGTCTTGCAATCCAAGACAGCAAATTTGGGATTCTGGATTGATTATTTTAAAAATGCGATTGACCAACAATTTCAAACAAATCTGTATCATCTAGATTCTCCCAATGATCTTGGAGTATGTCAAAGTAGAAGTCTGTGTATGACTGACTTTAGTTACGTGTAACATTACTAATTATTCCCACTAATCTCAGTAACAACACTAATTATCTACTCTAATGCACTTTATGGAGTTTACACTGAGAAAAACTGTGATCAATTCTCTTAAAGAAATGCCAGCACAAACGCTTAGAGGTAATTTTAGAAAGCAGCTGAAACTGGTTTTCACTCAATACTCCATATCTGGTTATACCTGTGCATTTGCTTAGCACAAAAAAAAAAAAGAACAAAAAAAACCCCACCTCACTGAAATTGACTGTGCATACATTCTGAATAAGTAAGCTTACAAGAAGACTTCTCCTAATTCTTTGTAACTCCAGTTCACTGCTTATTTCTACGTATCTCAAATCTTTGACTGTTCACTGGAAATTCTGATTTGACTTCAGCACAATTTCCATCCTTACCAGTGAAAAGTATAGGTGTGATAAGCTGTCAAACCACTTTTCCCTGCTTGTGGTGCTCATCATATTAGCACAGCAAGCATGAACAGTAACCACAGTGATCATGGCTGAGGTTTTTCTAAACAACTGATTCTGGGAGATGAGATTAGTTGGCAGGTGTTTGTGAAAGAGAGATGTGAAGCACAGTCTTCACTGGTACAACACCAACAACTGTGAGCAATCCACTCTCTGGACCTCTGCCATTCAGCAACACCAAAAGAAAACTGTTTTGACAGTCAGGCATTTTGAACAGGAAAACATTTGTTTCGATAGTTTCCTTGACAAAAAAAAAAAATCTTCATTGTTCTTTATCAGACAGAAGAAATCCCACAGAGTGCTCATATGCTTGGAAAACTACCAGTCAATATCCACAAATCCACTACATTACTTTTTCAACTATATCAATACAATTCATAGCAACATTCATAAAAAAGTCACGACACAACAATTAATGCACTGACATGCTGTAGCTACTGTCTGTTGAGCTGAGTAATCTCTTTTCCTGTTCCTTTCTACTCCCCTGCTTGATTCCATACCTAACACTGCTTCTTCAGTGAGAGCTCTTCTTAAATCTTACTGTATGGTTATGTTTTTTGCCATTATTTTTACAGTAAATATAAAAGTAAAGATTGAGTTCACAGCATCTGCCATTACCTGAATTTACTTCCTATGCTTATCTGTTTAGTTATATTTAGAGCAAAGGCGATTACCCAAATTATGGTATTTTGACAACTTCTATTGAGTGTTAGAGTGCAAATGCCACACCCTTAGATGGAACAATGGTGCTGCCCCAGACTACAGTAAGCTCACATTTTGCTAACTTTAATATACGCTCTTTCACCTAGCTTGAAATGCAAGTTCACATCCAAAACTTTTCAGTCAGAGGAAACACAAGCTCATGAGAAGACTGTGCCTATAGCACCATTTGAGACTATCTGTAACACACAAACAAGACTGGCAGGTGTGACCCACAATGTACAGGAGATCTGTGGACTTCTGGGACAGCAGCTGGTGGCCAGGGAGGATATCTTGGGACATCTGAAATGCTGCCAGATCCACAAATTTAGACAACTGAGCTATAGCCATCACAAGAAAAACTGTACTTGAGCCACATAACACTGGCCTTATTACCTTGACCCATTAACCTGGTTTGGGTTACACTCCATCTTGATGGTGACTCTGGCTGGGGGCTGTGATAACCAGTCTTGCTGGGGAACACGCGGACTCATCTTTGATGTCTGCCCATATTCACTGGAGGAGGAGGCCGTCATCTCTGTCTTTGCAATGTGGGGCGATCCGTAGGCACACTCGAACAAGGACTGGTCTTCACTCACCACTGATAATGCTTCCTGCAAAGCACAGGAGAGAAGTCAGTGCAACCATATTTCAGAGCAGATATTACAGTATCCTCCCAGGAAAAAAGGGCTTGTCCATTTCACCAGAAGATGAACAGACAATCACTTGCATAAATGCTCATTACTTTTCAGGCACACCACTGCTGTCAGTAGAGGTGAGGACTCATGGTGTCAGACATGCCATCAGCAGATGGTGGGAGGACAATCTCTCCTCTGGAGAGTCGCTTCCCACCAGCGGATGAAAAGATGCACAAACGCATGCTACCAAACATTTAGGAATACTGGCCAGGAGCTGGGAGGGAGGAAGAGGGCATGGCAGGCAGTGAATCTCGAGCCTCTGGCATCTCAGGTAGAGATGTGGAAGGGCAGATCTGCCAGGGGTGTAATCAAGCTGCTATTGCTGCATTAACTGCCCCAGCAAGGAGTCACTGAAAGCCAGGCCTTGCTGACTCACCGGGAGCTTCCTTTTCCTTCCTCTGGGACCCAGGCCAAGTTGCTTCTGGACAGGGAGCTGAGACAGCTGGGCACAACCTCCAATCCAGAGACCCTGCTTTCTGCCAGCATCCGTCACCAGCTTTGGTGGAGGAGCACACAATCAGCCCTGAGAGGACACCATGCCCACCAGTCGCCTCTCTCTCTCGGCAACTCTTCCTGTCAGGCTGCCTGAATGAGCATCTTGCTCTTGTGCTGTGGGAAGGGTTTCCCCAGCCACCTTTCCTCACCATGGAAGCACTGTGGTTATGGGCCTCAGAGAGGGCAGGGTTCACCAGGACCCTCAGTGGTGGGGTGGCTGCCATCATGGCTGGCTGGAGGTCAGACAGATGCCAGAGGGAGTGAAGGCATCTCTCCCCATGCCCATGAGCTCATATTGGCACCAATGCCTTCTCCATGTTATCTGGAACCAAGTCATGGGAGCAAGGTGCTGCTTGGGCCCAGCTGGGGCAGGCAGTGTGCCCACCAGGCCCACTGGGAAGCTGCAGGAAGGGTTGATGCTGCCAAAGGGTCCCACCTTGCCTGAGCTGAGGCTTCTCAGCCACGGGATCCAGTCTGGGCTCTGACCCTCCTGCTGTCACCCAGCACTGCACAGGCTCAGGGTGCAGCCTTCCAAGGAAAGCCCCCCTTTCCATGAGCTACTTAGGGTGAACACAGGGCATAAAGTAGTAAGCGGACAGCTACTCAAAGCCTGACCCTTCCTCCCACTCTGACACTGTGGCTCTGCCCTGAGATGAAACAGAGCAAGGGTAGAGCCCGGCGCTTCCCTCCCCACCATGTGGGCCCTGCTGGCAGCCGGGCCAGCAGAGGAGTCTTAGCATGCAGCACACCAGATGACAGCAGACATGGAAGCAGCCAGCTGGCGATGGTGGGAGGTGCAGGGGCCAAGGATGGGGGCGTGGGGGGGAAGCCCGAGCCAGATTTGGGGCATCCTCGTGATGCAGTGTGTGTGGGCCTGCGCTACCGCCAGCCCTGCCGCCAGTGGCCGACGAGAGGACAATAAAACCGCATGGCCCTGTCAGCAGAGGAGGACATGTTGGAGAGGAAAGAGAAAAGAGGCAGAGCCATGGGAGTCCTCCAGCTCTGGGAAGCTTGGCAGCTGCCTGCAGGCTCCTACCTTCCCCAGCTGCTGGGAGAGGGCTTTGCACAAGCTCCAGCAGTCACATGCTGCCCTAAAAATCAGCAGTTGTATTGGTTAATTTGAAGGCAGTATGCATTTATCATCCTTTTTATTCGCCTGGTTTGTGACCCCTTGGGGTGCATTCTGTCAATATTCATAGTTTTCTCTGCAACCACAATGGCTGGAACATTACTGTCTTATTGCTTCTCATGAAAACTGAGATCACCCCTTAATCTCTGGACTTAGGGAATGGGATCTGAAGCAGCCGTTCAAATGCCATGAGACTCATGCCTGAATCACTAACACTTCCCACCATAGTCCAGGATGCAGAATTCAGACAACAATCTGCATCACTTCACTACTGATTTTCAGATATTTGAGTGCAAAAGTCACCACTAGGCTATCATCACTAATATTATAGTTCCCCAATTAGCACTCCTGCTTTGCATGCTCTTCTGCCAACCTGTGCCCAGCTACCAAACTGCTGTCTCTGAGGTCTTTGGGGGTGTGAATGTGCTTCTACAAGACAGAACGGATGCCAGAATAACACCTCTCCTTTCTTTCATGCCTCTCAGACTACTGTGGGTCTCTGGCCTGTTGGTGGTCTGAAGCTTTTCTGATGAGCCATTTCTGGGAAAGCCTGCAGACAGCTCTTGCTTTTCAAGGATGTGCTGGGGGAGATAGATGCTGGTCCCTTGCTCCCCAAAGATTGTTTCCTGGCTACAGTGTGCTGAGAGACAGCACGGAGACTTGATGTGCTTGGATAGTAAAGTAGCAGGGATCATATCACAAGAACTAAAGAAAGAAAATGTTATAGTGGGAAAAAAAAAAAGTTATTTCTCTGCAGTCCATGAGAGCTTTTCATTAAAAAAAAAGAGGAGAAAAAAAAGGAATGAAAAGAATAAGACATACACACACACCTCCTGGCCAGGCAATCACAATGCATCCCACGCCTGAGACTATTTACTGCACAGTTCCCTCTTTTCTGCCCCACTGCAGAGCTAATACATGAGCCAAAACCCATACAATGAAATGCTAATTTTGGAAGAGCTAGCTTCATTAAATACATGAAAGTGTGAACTATACAGGAGAGAGATGATACAAGACTGCAAATCCAACAGGAAGATTTTTATTATATATATATTATATATATATTATTTTACTTTGTAAACCATTTACTAATAGACTGTTTCAAAACAGCAACAAACACTATATAATGGATAAATTTCTTATCATTCCTCACACAAATGAAACAAAGCAAATTTATTCTGGTTCCTATTAAACTTGACTCCACCTAATGTAACTAATATATGAATACTTAGGGTAAATATAAATGTAAAGAAAAAATACAGGTTTTCTGTGTATTTGCATTACTAATGATAATAAGCATTGCTTGTGTTATGGACGCCTATTATGTTGCACAAAGCAGGAAAGTATGAGACCAGTTAATAAGGGTTGTGCATCTAAAAGACTATGGCAAAACCAAGACAAACATAAATGAACCCAAGAGACAGGCTCAGACTTCACATTTCAGGGGGAAAAAAAATAAAATCATCCTAGTTACTCATGGACAAAAAAATTTTCTATTTGTTAGCTAGACTTTTGTTCTGATTTAACAGCAAATACTTATCTGAACTCCATCCTGCTAGTTATCAGTTAGTGCACACTGACAGGTCTGCAAAGGCTCTGCAAGAATAACTGAGTTTATGCCAGCTTTGCAAGCTGTTGGGTTGGTCCTTATGTGGAAGGCTTATTAACGTGTATTCTGTGACAGCGAGTATGTCTGACATTTTACTCTGAGTCCTCACTGATCTTTGCTGGCCTGTCTTGAAGGACAGAAGGACAAGTATCACCCCTCCCTTGAGCACATTACAAAAGCTGAACTGGCCATCTAAGCTTTTACATAATTTTGAGGAGTCAGCATAACTAGAGAACATGGTCTAAACCAGACCTAAATTAGCCTTACTTCCTCTTCAACCATCTTTTCTCTCTTCTTGCACATAAATGTGATTGAGGTTTCAGTGTGAGAAACATGGAAACTATGTTTAGCATACCCCTTCTGTCAGACAGGACTCAGGCAGTCATACTAACTGTCCTCTCCTTCAAATGCAGCAGGACCATTGATGTAAATTAACAAGCAACTGCTACAGGTGATATATGTGGTCCTTGTATATTGTCATACACAGGCAAAGGTTTTCTGCAACACACGGGTGGGAGTTGTGTGTTCAGGGTTGGCAAATGCTGCTGTCCTTCCTCTCACTGATCTTAAAAGATGAGGATTTATGGCCCAGGCTTTTTTGAATCCACTGATCTTGCAAGACACAGTGATGCTGAACAATCAGAGCTCTTAAAACCTGATATAACCTCATGTGAAATCAATACTGTGGGAAAGCATAGAAATAATATCAAGAAACATGAAGCCTTTCTCGATGATACAAGAATGTCTGATAACCGGCAGAATTTGGTATCCACAAAACCAGACAGATAATGTCATCCCATTGCTTCTTGATTAAATTTCATCTTGACTTTCCTTGATTTCTCTTTACTAATTAAAGCCCTCAAGCCTTAACTCTACTTAAGCTGTGAAAGATAGGCTCTAAGAGAAAACTACCACACTGAACGGCAGACAGAAAGCAATGTGGGTCAGTTTGTCTTAAATGCAGGGACTTAAAAATGTGCTTTCTGTTATAATTCTAAATGCAAGCTCCTGGACCAAATGTAATATAAAAATTGTCAGCAATCACCATCATGAAGAGTAGCTGCATGGTTTGGTCACATATAAATGTAGACAAAACTATTAACACTGACAATGTTTGGCATAGATTTTTTACATACAGATGCCAGTTCTATTTCTAGTAAATACTTTTCAGTACTCATTTACATGTTAATAATTGTTTCTCATCCATACTGATGCTGTTTCTGGAGCAGTTTGGCAACATCAAGCAGTAAGCAGGATAAAGAAAGGTAAATATTAATAAATATTATAAAATAGTTGCATTATAAGACTCCTTTCAATCTTGCCAACTTTTGTACCTTTATGGTAATAATTTCAGTAGTGGATGGGTCATCTTCCTGGATTTCACATGACAATAGCATATTCTTATGACATGTCAGAAATGAAGCCTTTCTTTTCTAGTAACCAGTGTCTGGCTAATGTGATACGAAGAAAGCAACACATACTGCTTACAGTGGCAGATGAGAAACGTACTTCAAGTCTATGAAGCTGAGCTGTTGGTAATATTACCTAAGGTCAATATAGGGCATGGATTTTCTTTATTTCATCTTTCTTTCTCCACATACTTCTTCTCATGACATCACCAGCAAAACGTAAAAATCTGTTCCCTCATTAAGATATTTTTTTTTTTCTAATTGCTTGTCCTATACAAAACCTGATTTCTCCCTTGGACTTTCCATATTAACGATAAAGGAACAAAACGTTTTGTCTTTTTGGTTTTGACTTATATTTCACTGATAAGTTAAAAAAACCCCAAACAGACTAACAAATTTGTAGAACAATAGGTACAGCTACGCCTTTAAAGTAGGCATAAAGTCATTAGGACAAAGGTGTTTACTTAATCAAATGCAAGATTACTTGGCTTAGAAACATGAAGTTACAGGAAATGTGATTGAAGTAGTTCCCATCATGAGAAGTATATGTAAGCTGACTTGTTCTTTATATGCAATGTCAGGAACTAAGGACAAAGACTTTTTTCCTAAAGCTTGACCAAACTTACGAAATGGTTAAAGACAAAAATAAGGTTGTAGTTGTCTAGCATAACTTGCTTGTTATGAAGGTTACTGAGGAAAAAAATACTGCAGCAACATTTTAAAACACTTTGTAGGCCATTTTAACCTGGTGATGCTTTTTCTCAAGAGGGAACATGCTGGCTTGTGCATGGAATACATTTATGCACTGTCCCTCCATGTTATCAATCTAGCTTCCACTTCAGACATGACACCATTTTCATTCATTTGTACAGCAATCAAATCACATCTCCAGGTAGTATACTTATTGTATGTGTTTGTATATGTGTATATCTCAAAATACTCAGCTCTGGGTTGTTGTTTTGGGTTTTTTTAATTCAAATATTTTTATGGCTTATTGCTTAATCTCTGTAACAGAAAAGGTTTAATAGGTCTTTTTTATCCCCATGGGCTATTTGAAATCTACCAAGTCATTTGCTGCTAAAAAAAATGCTTCAAGAACTTTGAAAGTCAAGAATGTACTGACCAGCGCTGTCAAAATCCTAGCAGGCAATAGTACACCAGTATGGTGAAATACATTGGCCACAAACCAGTAGGACACTGGGTAAGACCTACAAGTAAGAAGGAGGATGTTTGAGGAGACACAAATACAACAACAACCCTCATTGTTTCTTGAGAGATGCTACAGACAGTAAAATGCAGTTATTGCTTGCAGAGTCATCTTGTGGAGTCAGCACTTGCCACACGTGAAAACAGACCAGTTACCTTTGACTATGAGGGACTTGCAGTAACACTGAAATAGAGGGCTTTTAATTAGCTTTTCCATATGTCATTGCATTTATAGAATACATTTTTGACACCAGTACTAATTATTAATGTAAACAACTTTTACTTCTCTAATCTGATTTCATGATAATACACATGTAAGCACAAGCTTAGACCTCCACACAGCCACAATCCATTCAGTCATAGGCTGTTTCCTATCACTTGTCGGATGTCTACAGTTGGTCAGAAAACTTAATTCTCCATTCTACAAAGAATTCTTAGATATTGGGACTTATTTTCATTTTAAATACACAAAAAAATGTTATACAGAAACTTTCACCAAGACGTTTTTTAAAAGGATGAATTGTAACACACTGGCGTGTGTTTTGCAGATGTTAAAACATTTTAATAAAAAGTTACATTTGGAGATGACTTGCATTTTCTGAGGGAAGATTGTTCTGATTAAGACCATGCAATTAGCTCTATTAAGTCTTTCCATGCTTTTTGGCACTCAGTAGTAACCCTTGTCACTTGATAACCTTTCTTATTGAAATTGTGTGCAATCAAATTACATACAATTGTAACTGAAAGGCAGAACAGGTGAGAGTGTGCAAGAAAGCACACAGTATGTGCCTTGGTACACCCGCCCCAGACTTTACCAAGTCACCCTTGATTGCTGCTCTTCATTCTATTCTCCCTCAGACTGCATCTTCTGATGCTCTAGGAAGCTGCTTATCTGGAGTGAAAGCCTAATTTCAAACAGGCCAGGAATGTCATTTCGATGCTGGAACAGAGAGCACATGTGAGGCTGGACACCAGAACCTTGAAGAGCAGCGGGAAGTCTTCCAGATTGAAACTCTGCTCTGCTCACGTCTGCAACAGGCAACACTGCATGATAAAGCAAGATGTGGTTGAACTGCTTAAAGAGCTTTCTAGCCTAAATTTGCTTTAAAGCCAAGTCTTTGAGGTTTAGTTTCACTGCATCCAGCAATAATCAGTGAAACAAAAGACAAATGATTGATGTTTTAGCCTTGCTATTGCTTATTAATCATGATGCTCTTACAACTCTCTTCTGACCATTTGAAACAGAAGCAGTTTCACAAGATAGTCAATGCGGTATGTGGAACATACTGGAAAAGGTTACTACTTAAAATGCAGTCACCTGAGTCAGGAATTGCAGCACACATCTGGAATATGTTTTCCTTCTAAATCTCTGAATCTTGGATTCATTAGATCAGACAAAAATCCACATATTATATTCATGAGAGAGTTCGAGAACAACAAAAAGTCTTGGCAAGTACAAGATAGGAAAGACAGATGTTGTCCTCACCTCCACCCATGAGAATCTTACTGCCAGCTCAGCTAACATCCTACACCTATTTGAAAAGAGCATTTGCGTAGTCTGTGTTAATCCAAACACAGGCCCGGTGCTGCCACTTATCTGATATCTTCACCTCCTTCTGAGAAAAATGCATAGGATGTTTGGAAGTAAAGGAGAGCCACCACAGTCCCACTTGAAAAAAAGGAATAATTAAGCATCCATCAAAAGGATGTTATGAAATTGCAGGCTAGATTAATTTCTGGGAAACAATAGCAGATGTTTAAGGACTGATTCTGCAGACCTCTTTGTGTACGTCATTCTCCTGGCTTCACTAGGACTAGTAAAGTGAACAGAAGCCTCATGGCTAAGCCCAAAGGTTTAACATTGTGTGTTTTAATGAACTAATTCTGACACATTATACATTCAAATATAGACTGGTGCTTTATCATAATTTCTAATATATAGACTTTCATTCCTGAAATGTCAGCAAGCACTATTTTTGTTCAATCTATTTTTTTTCATCTCCTTTCATAATCAGGTAATATATGTAGCTCCAGGTCTGCAAGTGCATCATAAACTAAGAAAAAAAATCATCATTCTCTTATTGTAGATGTGGAAACTTTGGCAAGAATGACTAAAAATGGGTCTTGGTTTATAAAACATACCTCTCTCATGCCAAGCTCCGTGCCACATTTGAGACTATCCTGCAACTCACACCCTAAAATTATCACACTGAGCTTATGAAGCACCAACTTTAAGAGATCAGTATCTGTGAGAATCTGATTTAAAGTGTGGCCATTTCACAATCAATTACTGCATCTGCAATCTTTATCTGACAGTAAACTGCAAATTAATAGTTTATCCCCAAACCAAGAATTATTAAATGGAAACGGGAAATTCTTTTATGCAGGTCACAGGCCCTGAACACCCTCAAAGCAATGTAGTTGGCTTGTTCAAATGAAGTAAAGATAGCCTCAAGAGGGGTATGCTTGGAAGCAGCTCTGCCCTTGCACAGTCACTGAAGAACTGCACCAGATTTCTGAGTTAAACTGGACCTCAAAATTCACAAGACTGTATCAAGAAGCCTAGGGAGTAAAGCAGACAATCTAGTGCTGTACAGTGATGTGTCTGGTTGCTTTTCCTTCTGCATAAGCAGAGTGCTTGTAAACTACTTAAAGGCTGAGGCAATGCCAGGTTTTACCTACTGTACCAGCAGCTGAGTGAACAGGGTTAGACGACCGCAGGGCTGGTGCAGCACAATGATCATCAGAGCTCAGAGTGATTATGTCAACCTTAATTCACTACTGCTAAAAACAATACAATTGTATCCTGCAGACTGTATATTGTATATGCATTTTTAAAGAAACTGTAGCTTTGTATGCTTATTTTAGCACTTCCATTAATATAAAGAGCTGTAACAGTGAAGTTTGAATGACTATTTTTTTCAGTCAATACAATAGACTTTTCTTCCTTTTCAGCAGATATTATTGTCAATTATGAACTTTTGAAAGTTTGAAGTTTTTTCCTCCTTCATGTTTCGCTGTTAACTTCTAGGGCCTAAAAAACCTATTGGAAAACTTGCACACAAAACTTTTCATTTCTGCCTCAGCCCATGGCTTGCCTGTTGCTACTACCTTGCTTTTCTAGTATATCAATCTAAAGGAGCAGCCAACCTTCTTCTTTGTTAAAAAAATAGTAAACATCTGGGGTTTTTTTAGCAATCTTTCAAGCAAAAATTTGTTTGTCAAAACAGGTGGCAGGTTTGTAAAGTGGCCCACAGCCCAATCGGAAGTGAACTGAATCTGCATGCCACACCGGTTATGAACTTTTGCTAATAGATCAAAATGATATTGGGAAAGAGTCTTGGGACCAAAACAGCTGCCCAAAACAAGACATCAATCCCATGCTATGCATGCAATACAATCCCTTCCTTGTTTCCTCTTAGAATCTTTGTCTTTGAGTAGCCCCAGCAGTTTGAATGGGATTATCTTAAAGAATTACTGCATGTTTATTGGAGTTGGTCATCCATCCAGACCTTAAGGCTTTACTTGAACATGGTAACTGCCCTGGTAGTCTGATTTTGGAAAATTTATTGAGCAAATTCTTACCACATGATTTTTTTCTGCATTATTCGAAAGATTTGTCCAGTGTTATTACAAGAGGGTAACATTTTCAGCTCTTTTCCCTATGATTTAGCCAAAACTACAAGATTATACATTACATTTATACTAAGTTTAATATTTGTTAACTGTGGTTGATCCACTACATATATATTTGTATATATAATTATATATGCCCATTATATATATATACATAAGTATATGTACACACACACACACAGTTTTAGATAATCCCATCTCAATCTCTGAACAAATATTAAAGTAAAAATAATTCAGACATTAAAATACTTTTCTCTAAGGCATACTATGTACTAAAGAGAAACTCATCATCAAAGTGATGAGAAATGCATAGGAAGGAATGAAGATACCTTTGTAGACATTACATTGATTAAAGGATTGAATATTAGAGGTAAAACTAAAAAGAACATACAAATTAGCTTCCTTTCCAATGAACCTTTAGCTTTTGTGAATGTTTAACAGCATTTGGGACACAACGCTTGGACAATGGCCATGAACTGAACTTCTAGGTGCCTCATTACTTCCCTGTACTGTCTCTTTGTGTTGTGTTTGTGCACATGTGCACACGTGTGTGCATGTGTGTGCTTGTAGGTGTGATGAGTGGGTCACTCACTTTCCCCTTGGAAAGACTGCAGTTACAGGGGATCTTAGCTTCAAATGTAATATTAACTACCCCAAAGATATCATGGGAAAACAAAAGGGTGCCCACTGGATGTGTTATCCATGAAATCTGACTGGTCCTCTCAAACCAGCAGCCAGGCATGGCAATCAGCCTAGGGAGAAGGAATGGGCATCTGCAGAACTGCTTTCCTGTAGCTCAGCTTCCTCCTCAGGGACCTCCTGGAGCTGGAGGTCCTCTTTCCTGCTGAATCAGGCTGACAAGGTCTCAGATGCTCCCCTCTGTTCACCTTCATACACATTTAAAATTCTCACTTTCCTACTTAGAGAACACTTATCACATCCAATTCTTAATAATTTCCTTGCTTGATAGTTTTTGCAAAACACTGCGTAAGACATCTTTAATTGTAAAGATGTTTTTATTTACTTCCAAATGTATTTGTCTTGGTATTTTTTACTGACTTCTCTGCATTAGATAACTGGAATTAAAATTCAAATTGCTATTGCTTTTAAAAAAATCACTATGAGTGCTCTCCATTTTTGCACAATGTTGTCAAAGTCTTTTGTTTACAATATTCTCCCTTCCTTTTCCTCATCCACCTTTTATTCTAGATCTTCCATGTATACATCGAATATATACGCATGCAGTATCCTATGCTTCTCATGATACTGTCCATTTTATAAGCATATGGAATATTGCTCAGATGGGTAATCTTTCCAAGTTCAGAATGAACTTTCCAAGTATGCCCACTGTGTATGTAAAATATGACTTCCTGCCACGATAACCTTTACAGTGTATAGCCTAACATACTTTCCTATAATTGTTTCTAATGAATGTCTTGATTCATACTTCAGCACATGTTATTTTAGTCATTTGCCACAAAACATGACTAATGAAATTAATACAGGGTTGAATGTCACAGTATTAAGTAATTTCTCTGTGTGCAAAGAATAATACAGGAGAGTGTCTAGCAAAACAGCAATAAAGTTAAGCGCGTACTTAATGTTTAAGGATATTTACCCTGCTCTGCTGAACCAGTACATTGTTGTTTTAGCTCAAACATTAACTATGAGATCAGTCAAAAAGACTGGTATTTTTTTTTATATATTGCATTTAGAAAGGTAGCTAAACCAACGGTCAGAAGGAAAATGTTGTTTCATACCTGTGACAAAGGCTGGAGTGAATGTTCTTTGTTTGTCTCCAAAGAAAACAACAGAACAACCACAACAAGAAAACCCCACATACAGGAAAAAAAAATTGCTTTGTGACAGTCAAAAAAATTAATTCAAATTACACCTATTCTTTTGCTTTTAAACTGAATTCTTGTTACCTCATTTAAGCAATGTCTTTCTAAACAAGATCACCTATCCAAAATCACAAAGTATAAACAAGTCTGAAAATTTTCAACTTTTTTTCATTATTTTTCCCTGTTTTAGGAGAACTACCTTTACCTTTATTGCACATCTTGCAGCTCCATGGTTTCTGCTGAATCTCATATGCAGAAGAAACAAGTTGCTGACCATTTTTAACTATACATGTGAAGAAAAGGAAAATGCTTGTGGCTTATCTTTGATGTGTCGACAAGAAAAATCCTGCAGTTTTTCCCTGTAGTGGTATCTCTTCTGAACTAGTGATGACCAACATTATCACTCTTACTAAATCCATGCCCTGCAGCTCTGATATTGACTGTATTTTTCAATGTGAACAACACTAGCTCCAGGACAAAAAAAACCCCACCTGCTGCCATTGATGAAAAGCTAACTGAGAAAGTCAACGCAAATTAAGACAAGTCTAGAACCTTGAGATATGCATTTACTACAGCAACAGAAACCATTAAGATGCTTTTCCCCATATCTCACCAATAAGACAAAGTGTCTAATAAGCATTATTGTACTAAATGAAGCTGAGTGGATGCAAAGCTTAAGATATGCTAAAAGAAAATATTTTAATTTACTTTTCTTTGGACTGCATTGAAAACTGACCCCTGAAGTGTCTTTATATACTGTATGCTATGCCTTCAAGCATACAGGAGATATGCAGGCTGTTTCTCTTTTATTGTTTCCCCAAACAAACCCATTTCCTACAAGCTGCTCCCATATCTTTTGTGCCACATCCAGCTTCCCAGAAAAACAGCAGGAAAACAAAGTGTGAACTCAAAACAACCCATTTCCACAGAACAATGTGCCATACAAGGAGAGAGAAAGCTAAAGGGGGGACAGCTTGGGGGGGGGGGGGGGGGGAGGGAAGAAGGGGGGGGGAGGGGGGGGGGAGAGGTGTTTTGGGGGGGCGAGGGGGAGAAGCAAAAAGAAGAGGGGAGAATGTATAA
>WTSP01027078.1:105039-123635 GCA_025331215.1 Actenoides lindsayi | reverse complement strand
CCCCGCAAAAACAGGATGAAGTAGCAGGCTTGGGATTATTCAAATACGAAATTTTTAGATTTTTTTTTCCCCCTTTTTTTTTTTTTTTTTCATTATTCAGAGGCAAAGATTTTCCCATAAAGAGCAAGCTGCTTTTAGAAGCATTTTAAGATCTAAATTTGCAGAGTCAGGTGAACTGTGATTCTGGTCAAAAGTAAGATGTTCATGTGAAGATGAAGGAGACAAACAGTGTGAAACCAGCTCTGTCCTACAGAAACATGTATTTAGAAGCTGAAGGCAACTGAATATTACATAAAGCAAGGAAATTGCAATCTGAGTGAAAAAGAAAACAGAAGAAAAGATGTAGTCCTAAAGGAGATCAAAGAAACCTAGAGAAGGAAAGAATATGGATGATCAAAAAACAAGTTAAAGTCTGTGGAGGATTCTGCTGGTGCCTGCAGCACTAGGAAGGCACAGAGTAGAACAAAGTCAACCAGAGAAACTGAGAAAATCAGAGGCAATGGAGGTAATGTTCATGAGGAGTTTGGTGTATTGAAGATATCCACCAGTGGTTACAATTTATATGACTCTCCATCATTTTGCATTGTAAGATGCCAATATATGGAGACAAATGAAGTGTTTTGGTTGGGTTTTTTTGTGCAGTGTACAAAATTAACTTCAAAAAAATATTCATTTTATTTCAGAGACACATTTTGACATTTGATCAGCAAACCCACAGGCTCTAGGAAGCTTAGAAAGTGAATAAGAAAGGAATACTAAAAGAGAAAGAATTAAAATAAAACATTGAAGGTCAGGGAATTGAACACTTCTATTACAAGGTTCTGCATTAAATTTCCTCTGTCACCTAATGGAAGATAGAATCAGCATTTGGTATTTAGTCATCACATTGGGTAACAGACTGGAATAGAATGGATAGATAAAAATACATTCATAGTAAGTACAGCTAAGTATAAGGCAGGTAGGGAAGCGAATGTCTTTGCCCTGACACAGCTTGCCAGGAAAGTAAGATATTTCCTTATTGCACTGGGCAGATCATCCACTCCAGCAGAGAATGGCAGTGGTCCTTGCACAGCATCTGTGGCTGAAGGGCAAAATAGACCCCTGGGCTCTATTTGGTCATATTTAGTAAAAGAATCTCAGGGTCTTTGCACAAAAAAGAGCCTTTTACAACTGTCCACTGCTCTGTAAAAGGAAACGCAAAATTTTACCTTGTACTATGGGCTTTAGATTTTCTGTGCATTTGACTAATTCACAGGAAAAATCAGGAAATTTTGGTGGTGTTTTGTGTAGGACCTGCTTGTTGGTAAAGATAGACTTTTTGGGAAGTCTGGGCTTCTGTTCTTTGCTTGGTCACATTCTCATTCATTTACACAAGTCTGGTGGCTGTAAATGGTTTCTGAAGTACCAGAGATTACCATTTTTACCCACTGTCATGAAAATTCAGATTATACTGACTTTGGTTTTCTCCTAGTGTCCCTAGTGTATACGAAGGTGATAGCTTCAAAAAGTCTAAAACTTTGTCCTTGTTAGAACACTTCATGACTCAAAGTATTTCCGTGCCAGATTTTGCTTTCCCGTCTTTCACTTTGTTTTATTCAGCGTGGACTGGCACTGATTGTTTCAGTTGCTTATGCAGTAGTTTGTAAGTTATTTTGAAGTAAATTGCAGTGATCCTGCTTCTGCTCAGCATCTAGTCTTAGTGTCATCATCAAACTACAGAAGTTTCATTTTCAGCATCCTCCCAATCCTATTTATCTTATCTAAGATTTTAAAAGAGTTAATTATGAGCATTGATCAAGCTTCCTTTTTAACAACAGTAGTGTCCAGCTTTCATGATCTTAACGAACCTTAGTTTCGTTTGGACCTAAATTCTAGTCAGCTGAAAACCTAAGACTGTTAGCTTTCACTTCAACTAAAAAATTGATAATTTCAAGGTTTAAAAGGCAGAAAATAATGAACAATATAAAATACATTGTTCCCTAAAATTCCGTGATTTCTAAGCTCATGTCATCATCTCATGAATTCTGAATGTTTTTGACTGACAAATATGACATTTCTTATTTCATATTAATTTCAATATCACATCCCACTGCTCTCTACCTCCACCCTGAAACTTTCATATAGAAGCTTCTGCAACATTTTGAGTTGTCTTCTTACTCAATCTTCTGAATTTCTGAGACCTTCTCTTTTTTTCTAAGGAAGGGAACTGAAGAGCAACTAAGAAAAGAAAAAAAAAAAAAAGAAAAGAATGCCTTGGGGCTCACAGACATGGCATTTAATGCTGACCTTTCTTAAGCGACCTACCAGCTGCATTAATTGATCCTCTCCAGTGTCATAAAAGCTTTCAAGCCCTCTAAATTGCAAGATTTTGAGAGAAAGATGTTATTAAGATATATAGATGTGTGTTATCTTTACTTGTGATATTACAAATATTGGACGTTTTCAGATTTTAAAAAATGAGCTGAAGCTTTTATCACTTACTATAAAGAAAATGCATTTCTCCAATAACTCCATCAACTTTATTTCTTTACACCTTAATATTAATACTGGACATCTGATGACAAGAATTCATCTGAAACCCATCTTAAAAAGTAGAAACATGACCAGAAATATGTTTGACTCATTATTTTTATTAATTGAAAAGCAACCTTAAAATTCCAGGTTAGTGAGTGTTCATCTGCATCAGACTGTTATCTTAGACAAGGTACTTGTTTTGTATGAGATCTACCTCTGCACACAGGATGAGGTCAAGACCTAAGTGGTATTAACACAGCATGAAGCCCCTTAAGATGTGTGTAAGCAATGTCCAGGCATCTCTGCCCTGTGCTGAGTTCAGGCCAGTTACATGAAGTGTTTGCATTTTTTAAGTCAGGCCTCAGAATTGCAGAGTATTTAAAAACAATGCATTTTGGGTCTGACTCCTGTCTTTTAAGCCCTCATGGTAGATTCTTTAGCACTAGAAGGTCTTTTGTCAATGAAAACTGAAGCCTTCAATTGTTCATACAATTTAAGAAACCGCCCCTTAAGAAAACTGTTAAATATCACTAGACTACTAATAAAAATGGTGAGAGTTGGCAAGAATTACATCCACCAAGAAGCAGCTGAGACTGATGGAGATTGAGGCCAAACAAAACCTCTACGAAAGAGGAAAACAGCACTATGAAGGCCCAAACTCAGAAGAGAAACATACTTGGAATATAATTTAGTCTGCTTTGGGTTCTAAAAGGTTAGAATAAGTATGTGATGAAGATGTGGGAAAAATTAAGTGAATCTGAAGACAGTTAAGATTTAATATTCATGCTAATTGGAAAGGATCCAGGTACTATGACAGAGAAAATCCATGCAGAATGAGTTCTAAGTCAATAATTTACGCATATATTTCATAGATTGTACTTTACATTAAAATGTTTTTTGACATCTATTTAAATGCATTTTTTTAAAAGAGGCGTGGTTGCTGTCAAATGTGCAACACAATTGCCTGCCAAACAGTTTTGCAATTCATAGTTAATTGCTATCTATTTCAAATGTTTGGAGCAAAAGCTTCCCATCCTAAGTGAGAAAACAAAATGCAATAGCACTCCATGCACAGCAATAGTAAGTGGCAATTTTTTTGTCCAAAAGCATGTCATTGATATGCACGCAAACAAAAATCTAACAGAACATCATCAAATGAAAGGTCTGAAGAGTTTAAAAGGGTATTGTTACTACTTTGCAAGATTAAAGCAGCCTCTTTTTTTGTATATTAAAGATAGGAGGGAAAATACAGAAGTTTTGCCTAACTGCTGTTTTATAGCATTTCACATGGTTAAAACTAGAGGTTGGGAGGAAGGTACAATAAAAAAGAATACAGCAAAGCCACTTTGCACAAATTCATCTCCTGCATGGTTGTCTTTCTTCAACTTTCAGTTACATTATTTTACTCAACAAAGATGTTTCCTAGGAAAAAAAATTCATCTGACAACTTTCAGTTTTCCTTACTTCATTCTAGAAAGGTTGTATTAACAAGTAGCGGGTTTTGGGTTTTTTTCATATCAGTGAAAGCAGGTAAGTGGTACAACACTTTCCAATGGTGAGTAAGCAGCACATTTTCAAAAAAACATTCGAAGTCTCAATAAGCAGAAACAAATGGGAACTCTGAAGTTGATCAGAACCTTGGAAAATCAAGATCCTTATTCAGGGCTCTAAGCACACATTTAACAACCTAACCTTACGGACTTTTTTTTTTTTTTAAAAATTCAACCTGGTCCTTTTAAAGACTTTCTACTAAACTTGCCTCCTTTGGCATAAAGCACCAATGATGCAGTTAGGATTGTGAAGATTTACTACACACTTTTCCTATCTTATTAGAACCAGTAATGGAATTCACTTACTTGAATTTCTTTGGCTCTGAATACATACTGTTCAAGTGTATGACATTCAGAGATTACATTCCTGTCTACTTTTCACTTCAGCTTTATATATGTAGTGAGTACATTTTCTTAAAACCTGTGGTTTCTAAATCATAGGAAAATTAATTTTTAATCTCACTAGTATTTAAAAAAAAATCTAAGCATTCAGCATAAGGTTATTAGACTACTTTCAAGATTCAAAGAAAACAAAAAAAAATTAAGAAATTGTCAGAAGATTGTAGATACAAGTTTTTCAACAAAAACTATTTTTATAGAATGTGTTAACTTTGTTAAATGTTTTATAAAACATGAAGCATAAACAACTTCAATACAGATCTTCACTGAAACATTTTCAGAAGAATAACTGTTTCTTGACCAATATTACTGAAAATCCATAAAAATGTAGTCTAGCTATATAGAAGACTCATGCATGGGAACAACTTTTTTGCTGTGCATCTATCAGACAAAGACAATGGTCTTTCTCTTTGTATCTTTTTCCTATGTTTTTGCTCCAAATCATAAGAAATAACATGATTTTCTGATGTCTCTCTGGATGTAAGTCTCCTCACTGATTAACTTGTCTAATGCTGTATGCATGCAGACACCTCTATCCTTACAGGTATATAAAATGTGCCAGATTTGTCTTAATACTTCAATAAAAAGAAAAGTGGTGGACATCACCTTACCATTGCAGAGCCCATACAGTAAGGTACATTTGCACACTTAATCTAAAACATCAGTGGAACAGCTCAGACCCTTTCAGTTCAGTGCATGTGTGTAGAGTTTGATGGATCACATCTACAGCGGCCATTCAATAATACTGTGCTACCTGTGACCCTCCATAGAGCCTGCTTTTTTGGCTGGGGCAACCCAGCCTGATTCAAAGTTCACTGAAGTCAATGGAGAGGCTCAGCACCAGCAACAGGATCATGTTGATTCAAAGCCAGGACAGGAAGCTCTAAGGAAACACAAGAGCTACCCTGTTTGTTGCCTTGAATATTTGTTTAGTGTTTTGGAATTTACTGACTAAAGCTGCATGGAAGAAACTTGGCAGCCAGAGACTTTTGCCAAGTTGTGTTATTTTTGTTGTATCACAATTCCTGAAATAAACCCAAAACTCCAGCAAGAGTTTTGTGTTCATGCCATAGTCTCCTTGAACTCACTCCATACAACCATTCAGGATCACCCTGGACTGGCAGATCTGCTGTGGTCTTGGCTAGCAAGGCAATATTATGCTAAGAACGTGATGTGCCCAGTTCTTCTCTCCCTTTACATCCATCTTATACCTCTGCAGCCCACTGGGTAGTGTGAAGCCAGTTCTGATTTACTCCAGCTTAGAGAAAGAGGAAAATTTAACAAGTTTACTGTAGAGCACAAGACAAAACTCCCAAAGTTTGAATTTCTTCAAGTGTCCACCATGATATATTTCCTCTTGCTGAAAAAAGCATTAATTGAAGTGGCCATATCCATCAGTCAACTGACTGGACAGAAATGTAGGCCTGAGTTCCACATCTCACAAGTGGCTACTTTGTTGACTAAAATTTTCAACAAAAATAAACCTTTGGAACTAAAACCACAACACGTATAGAAGACAACACACATGATAAAGGAGTGTATGGATGATTCGTCTGGAGTTTGTGTTCATTAAGAGGGTTAATACAAATGTTCCTGAATGTTTCTGTTGTTTATGAATCTCGACCTTCAGAACAGCACTGAAATGTGCTGTCTCCTAAAGATGTTCCCTACCGATATGACACATGCTTTGTATTGTTTCACTGAACACAAGCATTAATATCCCAGAGGTAACCCACCCTTCTTTTAACGGCTGGTGACAGGTCCAATGGCTGAGCAAAAATCAGTTGAAGGAAAGGGAAGTCTTGTCGGAAACGAGATTAATCTTGTAACGAGTGTTCAGCCCTGATAACCCATCTGTGCAGAGAACTGCTTTAACTGGAGAGCAATTAACCTTCACCTGACAAACTCTGTCCAACCGTTATAAACAACATTAAAGGCACAGGATCCCTCTCTTTTTTTCCCCCATTGCGTAGACTAAACAATCAGATTCTGAATTCCATGAAAATGGTACATGCAATGGTGTCTCAATGACAAATAGCAGGAAAAATTTTTAAAAGGTAATGGCTGTATGGAAATAATGTGAAAAATGTCTCTGGCTACCGCTTTAGTGAGTAGATCTGATTAGTACAAAGCAAGAATTTTGAGCACTTCCAAGGGAATACCTTACGCATGAGGGAAGCTGATGTGAATACATCAAAGACTAACAATAATAAAAATGTATGCAAGTAGATAAGAGCTGGCTAACCATGTCCCAGGAACATTGCTCTCAGCACGGAGAGTATATTTCCCCAGTAGCCCTGTGAACCCAAAGCCAAGCAACAATTTCCTAGAGCTTCTTCACCCATGGGCTTGTGGAAATTACTTGTCAAAACTAACTTTGACTTGTAGACCCATCTACAGTAACTGGGCTTTTGGGTCAGACCCCCACAGGGCCATCTCTTTTGTCTGACAGCCGGTACTCCAAGTGATGCGTTCACCTCAGTCTCTGAAGGGGTCTGCAATTTCGACCTCAGATTCCCAGGCTGTTAGACCACAACATGAACTTAAACAATGGCTTTTCCCACAGTAGTCTGAGGAGATAACTAAATGTGGGTCTATTCTTCAAAGATGAAAAGGTGCAATATATGCAAAACCACAGTAGTAAAGGACTACTCAACTCTATGGGGAAAGGCCAAGATACAGATCTCAGCCACAGTGGCAGAAGCCTGAAATGACTCTAGGACAATCACTGGCAAAACAGCACACAAAATTTGAGCTGAGCTCCTGAATAACTTGGGTGAAAGCCTGGCTCCAGTCAAGCCATTGGCCAAATAGTTTTGACTTGATTTTGGCCAATTTAACTTCAGATTTTGTAAATCCTCTTTCATTATATTCATGTGCCTGAAAGCAATTACCCTGAAGTTATGATTAGCAACGGAGGTTTTCTGTCTTTGTTTACTTTTCTTTTGCTCTACGCTTCTCTTAGCAAAAGTTCAAACATACCGGTTAGTCATGGTTTTAGTTCTCTGTATAGTGAGGTAAAATCTCTGTTTCAGTCATCTCAGTTGAATATATATGTCACCGTGGATTGCAAGAGATGGCTGTGACTCTTTAATGTAACCAGAACATGCTCTGAACTATTTATTGGAGAAGTCCACCTCAAGGGCTAGTGAAATGATTATTTTATTTGGTGATGCATACAAATAAGGAAAGGATGCAGACAACAAGGAGTTGGAGGGAGGTTGCTTTCTCTTCATCTGACAGAATGACAACGTATTTTGAAGCATCCTGATTTGCAGCATTGTAAAATGTAGGGTTACTTCTCGTACCAGTGCAGAAAAAAACCCTGATATTTCATAGTCCAATGTAAGAGAATTGTTCTCAATTTTTTTTTCACAGATGTATTGTAATGTAGTTTAAATAGTAACAGGTAGGAAAATCACCTAAATATCAAACAAGAAGAGCTTAGATCTTTTCAGTGAATTAGATATTAACAGATAGGAAGTTCCTATTGAAAGCATTTCCTGTATTGGTAGTCCCTGATTTTGGCAACATATCTGGGTAGGAAATGAGCGCAGGAAGTATCTGTCTACAGACTCTTTATCATCAAGGTAATTGCTGTGGCAGCATTTTACTGTTTATCAAGGTAATAAACACATCATCTAAAAAAAGATGTTTTTCAACTTTAAAGAATGAGGTTTAAAAAAATCTTAGAGGATAGCATTTCAGTTATATAAAATCTCCCATGTAAAATTAACATGCTGCTACTTGTTTCTCTCAGCACAACTGTAATTACGGATTTGTCAAACAAAGCATTTCCAGTCTCCTTTGGCTTTTTTCCCAGTTATAGCACTGTTTCTCTGCAGCTCGCTCACTCATCTCTCTTAAGTCAGGCAGGTCATTTTAAAGAGTTCTGCCACTTCCCATAAATAGTTATTCACCACGCCTTCCTGCAGGTATTTGCATATATCCAGTCCTTGTAATTTGTTGTTGTATTTCCCTCCCATTTAACAGGCACTTCTTAACCTGGCAACACATACATTTATTGAACTAAACAAGTCGAACCTTTTCCTAGTGTGAAAAAGTTACACCAGCCTAGTGACACCATTTCCCACCCATCAGTTGAGATATACACTCTAAATAAACATACACTGCAAGTGAAGGGAGACATCATATCATATGCATTCCTTTCACTCCTTAATTTCCAGAATCCACCATTCCAAAAGATCATTTGCCTGGTCCACTGTATGTGGATGCTCACTTGGTGTGTCTTTCAGCCTAGCCTTAAAAAAATCGCTAGTAGTCATTTATCTTTTAATGTGCAATGTAATTTTTATGACAATAATTGTCATTTAATTCATTTTACTTTGAAACAAATTAGATTTATGACATGCTAATTACTAGAAGTGGTAATCACTGGTTTGTACAGTATAGTTATTAAAATACATTAATATTACTTACTACCCACTAATATCCCTTTCCTGAAAGCAATGTCTAATCTTTCTAATAGGATGACTATGTGCATAGTTAAAATCAGCAACCCAGTGCCTAAGGATGCATGCCAAGGAGAAAGATAACTTCCTTGTTACATAGGTTTACAACCTGAACCTCACCTGATTTCCTGAAACAACTTCTCCCCCTGTTCACTGTCATGAGTTGTTTATAGGATATACAGTCCTTGTTTTAAGGGGGACAGGGGGAGGCAATAAATTGAAGGACACAGCACTATCTAACCTCAAGCAGGCTTGTTTACAACATTTAAAATAACCCCTTCAAACATAAAGACATGTTCATCCTTTAAGAAAAAGATTGATACCTTTTTCATATAAGCACTGTAAAGTTCTCGTATTGTTGTCGGTTTTTTGAACACAGCCAACGTTTCTTCAATAATACAGAAACATATACTAAGAACGGCAAGATGACTAGAAGAACACATGCCATTTTTTCTGACCATTGGCTTTTCAGTGACTGACAGTGTGAAAAGCTGCTAGTGTTTCTCTACTGTATAATTGCCTATCAAAAGAAATTAATTTCGTAACAGTTAATGATGAATCTGACAGAAACCACATTGCAGTCAATAAAAATATTTTTATTACTTAGACAAGGTTTGGCACTGCATGTGATATTTTCTACTGTAACACTTTTACTTTGTTAATATTGATAATACAAGTGGTACAAACCTAATTTTTTCTTTTTCTTTTCTCCACTTTGCTGATTTTCAAAATAGTTCTTTTGGCTTGATTTAGAAACTTTCATTATGAAGCCTGCTTGGTTTTGAGTGAACAGCATTATATATTTTCACTGGATTATAAACTGTCATTTGGAAAATAAATAACTTCTTTTGGCATTCACTTTTCTCAAAACAACTTCTATATTTATCTTTCAGCAACTCATTCTCCAAGAGTACTTGATTCTTTTAACATTATTTCTGAATGGCCTTTTGTAACTCGTGGACCTTACTGAAAAACATTTTGTAAAGAGATAATATAGTTCCTGTTAAGAAAAAACAAACAAACAAACCAACTCAGACAGTCAAACATACACATTTTCCAGCTGTTTTTCTTTGCCAGGGGACTTAATTCTAGAAAGCAAAACCCTAATACTTGACTACGTTTGGCTACATAGCCACAAAACAGATTTAATTAAATGACTGCTGATTAAAAGCAAAAGAAAACAACGCCTCCCCTCCACCCTCCCCATCTTCTTCTGTTTTTATATGATTATTTCTTCCTTGAAATTGTACAATTGTACTTGAGTCAGAAATACTGTTTTACCTGGAAATAATTATAGGTCCGATTCTACTGCCTTTACTGGAAAAAATCTTCATGAAATTGGTGGAAACTTTGAATTAAAGAGTGCCAGATCAGGCTAAGTGGTTCAAGGCACTCTTGCTTCTGTTTCACCAGAGCACTCAGGTGTGTGCTTAAAGAGGGTTGTGTCATATCACCAAAGCCAACAGAAGTATTTACAGGCTTAAAGTTAAATATACTTATAAATATATTTGCTTACTGAGATGAGAACAAAAAGAGAATAACCTTTATAATTTATTTTTTAATACAAGGGACAGAAGTACAAATTACTGTATTAGTTCTGTTGGATTCAGTGCAGATGCAGTCCTCTAAACAAAGACTTAAACATTTCCATATGCCAAGAAAATATTTCTTTTTTAAATGTCTCCAGCTTTCCTTGGCTTAGAAAAAAATTTGAGTACTTATATTTTCTAAAAGAAAGTGAGAGGAAAGTAATACTATAGAGAGAAGCATTGACTAAGATTCCTCATTAAAAAAAATAGTAAAAAAAAATAGTAATCAGTATATGCATACTCTTTCAAGCCTTAGAAACCACAAAGATTCTTCTGTCCTTTATCATATACACAGACATTTTCTTCAGAAATCATAGCTGTCATGTTAACACAGTAGAAAATAATAATAACAAGTAGGCATGTGCATATTTAGAAGCAAGTAAGAGTAAAAGAAATATCCCACAAATATAATTAATATGTCATTGTAAAGTCAAGATAAATTACTGAAGAGCTTTTCTAAGAATAATTGCATTGGCAGGCAGGGAGAGACATACAACAAGGCTTGCTACATGGTAAGGAAATAAAATTCTAGTTTTATTTTTCTATTTAATGTTCTTTCCTCCAGTATAGGAGAATGGGAAAAAAACCCTACCAAAATGACCTTCAGGATCACTATTTTTACTTCCTCCCAAGGCAACACTTAAGTAATTTTTGCTTCTTTCTATTAAAAAACAAACCGCAAAACACAAAAAAAAACCCACCAAAAAAGACAGATGCCTAATTCAGAGATGTTTGATATTTTCTAAAATTGTATTTACAGTAACTAGTGGGACATTTATAATCAGCAGTGATGTATTGATGTGATAGTCTTCAGCTTCAGTTCTCTGAACCGTTGTGCTATTGCACATATCTATCAGATACTACTTCTGACAGAATGAAACATGTCACCTTAGCACTGAAATCCTGACTGTTAGGAGACTTTCTCCACTTACAGAAAAAAAACACATTTTATCCTTCAAATGCCAAGAAATGTAACAGTGAGGTTAGCTGTGAGCATCAGGTATAACAAAGCAAATGCATTAGAAATAGCACCCTGACTGTGTACCGACACCAAAGTCCTGGCTGTGGAGGTGCACACCTTCTCCCACCACTCTCCACAGTTTCTTACGCCACCTCCGTGGGAGCCAGTCCTGCTCCCAGTCAGAGGGAGAGGTCCCTGTCCTGAGTGAGGGTGGCTGCTCTTACATCCTAAAGGTCAGAATTAAAGTAAGCCACTCATGTCAGAGCCTAGGAAAAAGGCACTGCTGCATCCTCCTTCTGAGGAGAAACCTTCTGCCACAGCACCTTCCACATTATGGAAGAGAAGAGGAAGGGGGCAGCAGAAGGAGGGCAGGGGATGAGAAGAGCCGTATCTCCCAGTAAAGTCATGCTTGTGATGTCAGTGTCAGAAAACTTACAAAAATGCTTGCTTTCATGGATGCTGATTAGCCCCAGTTAAGTCAGCCTGATTTCTTACGAGCCCTGAATGTCTCAGGGGTCTGTTTGCAGGTTTGTGACAGGAAAAAGGTGAATCAGTCTTACTGGAAGGCCACTTTTGCATGTGTGTGCATTTAGAGCAACTTCTACCCAATTATAAACAAATACATAGCCATTCACAAACCAGTTTTGACATCTAATTGCTCCATGGCTTCACTAAAAACAAGAATGAATTCCTGGCACACAGTTCCTAGATAAGACTCTTCAGCTTTTTTGACCACACCTTCTTGTCACCTGCTTTGGGATAGCTGTGCTACCCATTGCCAGCAGACAACACAGGCCATTGTATTGAAATTGTAAAAAAAATTTGCTAAACGTAACTGTTTAGCAAAAGCACAAACACTAATTTGGCCTTCAAATGGATTTTCTTTATTTCACAAACCTTTCAGTTAAAAGACTTCTTTATGTGCTCAGTATAGAAGAGGAATTGAAGCTCTTTGGACTGGTTTAGCTTCATGTCAGAGTAAATTTCCTGCATCTAGAGTACAAAGCACCTGTCATTTCTTTCCAGTTGTTTTACGTTTTGCACTTGCATAAATAAAATCTTTGCTTCAGTACATAAGGCCTTCCCAATACCCTGGGCACCAAAACACCCATCATTTTGGGGTGTCTGTTTCCTCCTGCAAGTTTCACACTCCCAGATGAGCAGACAAAAATGGAAATTTTTCCAGTCAGGAGGCTTTGCTGACTGCATTGCATTACCAGGCTGTATAACACACAGCTGCATACAGCCTCTTCTCACCTCTAATAATGATTTAGTTTACAATCATTCATCCTATTATAATTCAGCAAATAAAAAATCTCAAAAAAAAAAAGAGCTCCCAAAAATGCATACAACACCTAATCTCACTGTATCATCAGTTTTGAAAAAAAAAAAAAATCCCATCAGCATCAACAGTGCATTCTGATTAATAAACACAAAAACCAGCGTTAATATCTCAGCACATAGCCCTTCTTTTAGCAATGCAAAACTTGACTCCCTGAACCTCAAGGTTTTCACAGAGCGCCTGTCATGTCCTGTGTGCTCTGAAATGCACAGAAAAACCAAAAGAAATTCAGCTGCTTCAGGAGCTACTTAGCATATAATAGATACTGGCCAGCAATGCAGAAGAGATTCAGATCTCTGTCTCTATAGATAGCCTCTTGAAAGCATCAATGATTACAAAAAAGAGAAGGTTCATTAGTCTTTTAAATCACATTGTCTTCAGGCAAGACTTTCAGATTTCAAAAACCATAACAAAAAGCATCAAATGATCTTTAAAATGCAAACATCTAAGCAGAAGTTACTGAGAAATCAAACTGCAGCTCCACTTAGCTAGTGGACAGGCACTGCTGCTATTCCATATCTCTTACTAAATCTCTGGCATAATTAGAAAACTAAAGAAATACACAATACGATGAAGAAAACAAATACCTTGATCCCAAATCTGATAATACAATGCCACAGAGTCCTCACTGCACACACTGCTTTGCTCTTTACACAAAATTAGTTTCACTATCACAAAGCGTTTAGTTACAGTTATACTTCTGCAATTAATCACAGCTATTGCTGTATCTGTAACTGCTCTCTGTCGCAACATAGAGAAGCAAAAACTGCATAGACATATATAGATTTATTCAATTTTCTAGTGACACAACCTGAAAAACTCAGCAAAGCCATTCTTAAAAAAATAACAAACCATGCACTCAGATCAATTTATAAGCCAATAAGAGAATTTTATTGTCCAAAAAACTAAAACAAAAAGAACACACCCATGCGATCTTGCCGCCACCATTAAAATAACATTCAGAAAGATCCCGAATATAAGAGTCTCTAGAAAAGCACATAATTAACACCTGCTTATAAGAGAAAATAGAGCTGGTGCCTCTCATTCCCGCTTAATAATATTTATGTCCCCATCAACAAGAGAAACATTTAAAAGTATCCAAAAGGTTAGTGCTCTTAGGAACCCTTTTTTTCCTTCCAATGCACACCCTCTCCCCTATGGCAGTCCACAAACACATCCAAGTTGTCAGAATGGTACCTACAAGAAATTTCAGAAGCTCTCATAAAAGGGCTTCGCATATGCAATCCACAGCACTGAACAGTGAATTTAAAAAACCCAATTTTTTTTCCGAGTTTGAAGTTTTTAAGCCTTGCGGATGGTTGGAGTAGGAAAAAGGAAATTTACTAGGCAGTACAAAGGAAATCTTGTTGTCCTCTATTGTGGCAGTGGGGGTGTTGCCCAATTCTAACTTATCTAGGTTGATAAAGGAAACCAAAGAACATGCCACTGAAAAAAATTCCAACAAAAAAGGTACCCCTTTCTTACCTTAATAGTGCTTGCCATAATGTGATCAAGATTATTGATCGCTAATAATTGCTAATAATAATTATTGCTTCGCTCTGACCAGAAAGAAGTTTTGATGAGGTTGTTTAGAGCGGATGAGATTGTGCTAACTCTGGGAAATGAAGTCAGCCAATGGCAGGAAGAGGTTTCTATTGGTCCTGGCCACAGCAGCTCGAAGAAACAGGATATTTGGGAGTGAAGAGATAAGAGTCCTAAAACAATGTTGTTTTTCTTGATGATATGTGACTAAATTTTTTAAATTTTTTTATTTATTTTTTTTTTTACAAAAGAGTCAATTGCTTGTGACCGCTTGGGCAGGTGTGATCTGATGTTCAGTAAGTGTGACATGCCACTTTGAGGCAGGATGCAGATGTCAGATGAAATGGTCCAAATTCGGCACTAGTTTCATACAGTCTATTCACTGGGGAATTGCTGATTCAGGGCCAAATCCAGCCTTGGTATAAGCGGGTGTAACTCCAAATATGTTAATGAAGTTTAGCCCTGCTTACACCGTATCTATATTTGTCCATTAACCTCATTCCTGAATTCTTGAGCTATTGACACTTTCTAGCCTATCTGATCTAGCACTTTTTTTTTTCCTAGAGAAGAAGCAAGTAGACTGGAGACAATAATTTCATTTTGATATCTCTTTCTTACTGAGGAAGGGAAGTCACAAAAAGGCATACATTTCAAAAGCAAATGCCATAAACAGGCTTAAAGCTTTCTTAAAACTTCAACACTCCTCCTTTACTTTATAGCTCCATCCATGCATGAAAATGAGATGGTATCACTGGTGATTCCCTTCCCAGCTGGAGTGTGATTGTAATTTTTTATTCAGTGTTATATTTTATTTGTCCTTTTGTACCACTTGGCAGTCACAGGGCACCCTAAAACCACCAGCTGTGCAAAAAAACCACCATCTCTGTCCCAGACTCTTGCTTAGGAGTGTTGAACTAAGCAAAAAATAAAATGCATGGTAATAAGAAAAGCAAAGTGTTTCCACTGTACCAGCCAGTGTAAAAGTCCACATGTAAAGAACCATTCAGGATCCAGTGCTGGCACAACTCTCTTGCTCTTAACGAGTCTTGCAACATTTTATGTCTTTTTGTAAAAGACATAGATCATAGATCCTGGTGTCAAGAGATTCTGAGCTTTCAGCTAAAAAAAGAAAAGCTTGGAAATAGGACCATAAAAAAATTGAAGGAAAAATTAAAATAAGGCAGAAAATGTTAATTTTGTTAATAACCTTGTAATTTTTAAAAGCTGGTCTTACTATAACCAGTTTATGGTTTCCCAGTGCTTCCTATAACAATATCAAACCATGGACATGTTGCTTGAAAGCACTGCAGCACTGGGTAGCTAATTCCTGCTGAAATAAGATCCTGCCCTCTGACCAGGGACTCTGGTATGATAAAAAGAACAAGAAATAGTGATGGCTTGTCATAGCATTATTTAGTGGAAGCAGATGATCTCACCCCCTCCCAATGCCTTCCTCTCCTGCTCCTTAGGAAAAGAAAAGGAAATCAGAGCTTTATTCTGTAACTGGTGATGACTGCTGCCATTTGGCATGCATTTTTTCCAAACAGTATGCAATGACAGCAGTAAGTCCCAACTCACTCTTCACCTCATATTCTGACCCAAAGAAGGTGAAATGTGGCCATGTACTTTTCCAGAGATGCACCCAGAGGGCATGAAGGACTTCCTGCTTGGCCCTCAGTCATCCATCCTGTAGGGACTGCTCCATCTCACTCAAGGTAGGGCAGATGAAAGGCTCATCCACCTGCCACTGCTCACAGAAACGGCTCTGCCACCCATTAGGTCCCAGAAAATCCTTGTTTCCAGGTCCCCCATGTGGACTGCAGAGCTGGAAATCCCTGGACACAATGGAGTGACACAGGACCAGTGTAATCAAGAAATGGCAGAGCTGCCCCTGGAAAGACCATGTTTCAAGCTTGGTGGTGTATCACCCAGCTGAGCCCATGTCCCAACTCATCTCCAGCTGCCTCGCAAGCCTTGGGGCCCCATCAGCCAGCCCAAGGGGCTGAGTAAGCCTCCATCTGATTCCAGATCCCAACAGAGAGACTGGGAAAGGGAGAGCAGACACCCTGCTTTACCTCCACACTCTGGATCCTGATGTGCTACAGGGTCAACTCACTGTACAAATGTATCTTGATTTTATAGTTAACTTTAAGAAGATCTGATTTCTTCCATGGTGAAGGTGACTTCTGGTCACTTCAGAGCAATCCCAAGTCATTACTGCCATGCAATGGTTTATATTCTCCATTACTTGGTTCATACAGTGTTGAACTGCTGAATGTCTTCTTGAAGTTTACACCCACCAAATTACTGTGCGTCTGCATAGTAGGTAACTTCTGGTAACTTTCCTATTTTTATTATAAACAGTATGAAAAGAAAGCAATTTACAGTTAATTGTATTTCATGGGGATGTTGATTTCCTCCCTTTTCATCTCCAAACAATGAACAAGACAGCCAAAGATTAGAACCTTTTTCTTAAAATTTCAAAGCCTTGTATAATGTTTCAGTTGGGTGACTTCCACTCCAGTTAAGCTCATGATATTTTGGTTCTTTTTCTCAAATATATTGAGAGGATTGAAGTATCAGTTCCAAGTCTCCAGTGGATGGGATCTAACAAATTCATTCATAAGCAAGTTTTAGTAATGAACCTTCTGCAGCCTACCTGCATATAGACTAAACCTCCTCTTGATTTATACGGGACTTTTGGAATCATAAGGCAGGCAGTATCAGACTCTGCTGAGCTCTATTATTATTATATAAGTTTTACAGAGCTCACAGCCCGGTGAGGATTTTGCCATTCTAAACTGGCACACATTCTGTGCCAAAGAATTCAGTGAAGTTTATTTGACTTTCAAACTAATACCCACAGGCAGATTTCTGAGTGCTTACGCTTATGTTGATCCAATTGCAAGACAGAGCCTTGGTATTGTAAGGAAAGGAAAATATTGGGTTATCAAATCACCATCACCCAGTCGCAAAAGAAAAAGAGTACAAACACTTCTATTATTTTTCTCTTTTTTGCATTTTGCTAAGGTTAAATAGTCAGAAAATATATTTTTGTTATGTTAGGCAACTATGTGCTATTGTCTGAAATAACGCTGTGTGAGAATGAAAAAATGCAGCTTTGTCAACAAACAGAATGAAAACACAAAAAAAGTATTAAAAATCCACCCAAGTCACCTAACACTCCCTTCCCCCTTAATTTCTCTCTCAAGCTTGTCACCCTGATTTGTCTGGACTCCTTTCTGTTGGAATTTTTTTCTACATTCAAGCCTGCATCTAGAAACCACAGAGCAACAAAACACTACCGCGTATGTTAACATTACACATGTGCTTAAGTTTCTTGATCAAAACAGGGGTTTTGCACATGCTTTGGAATTACAGCTGTGCTTAAGTTCTTTCCTGAATATAGATAGGCTTAAACACTGCTTCAAGTGACTTTTACATTTAGGAATAAAGAGCTCTTTAGAGAAGAGGTTTCTAAATGGGAGACAAAGGATCTGATCTGTGCTGATGTAGGCCTGCTTAAACCAACAGAGGGGTTGGCTGGTACAGCCCTGGGCAAACCTAAAGTTTTGGTCTGACCATGCAGAAGAAGTGACTATACTAGGTTCTGAGACAAATCTCCAAATAAAAAAGCTGTTTTGCTTGTTGCATCCTTTCTAGGATGTACTAGAAATATGTTCAACATGCGTGCACCTACTCATCTAAACATATGTATTTTCAAAGAGCCCATTTCTGATGCTAGTTGAAACACCACTACTAGCTCTGAAAAACAATCCTGTCCTGAGAGTTTCCTTATATCATATCCACTAGAGTGTTAGTATGTAGGAAATATATGGCAATATTCCCTATGTAAACAGATCTGCAATCCATCCTGCTGTCTGGAAGGTAAACCAAGAACACTGCTCTCAGCCCAGGCTGACCAAGAGACTTCCACTGTATCTTTTACTTTCACAGTGCTTGTTCAGCAGTCTGTCTGGATAGCTTCTTTCCTTTATACTTTCAAAGCATTGTTGTGGCCTTCATCCCTTTAACTGTACCAATTTAATTACATCATGAATAACTCTGGGTAAAAAACTGGGCAAGAGGGAGACGCATTCACTTTGTGTGCTATGCTTAGCATGTGTACATACAGTGTCTGCAGATGTGGGTGAGAAGAGAAGAGAAGAGAAGAGAAGAGAAGAGAAGAGAAGAGAAGAGAAGAGAAGAGAAGAGAAGAGAAGAGAA